>VKOC01005337.1:0-22510 GCA_009364415.1 Spea multiplicata | reverse complement strand
CCCCGGTAGTTCCGCCACTGCCTAGCTATATCCCTGCACTTACACAAACACTACATACAGCAGGAAGCATTATTTGTCATCGCAACGTCACAAAATGTTCTGTCATCTGTTTGTTGTTTTTGTCTACGATCTTTAGTTACACAGCACCATCTATTGGTTTCAGATCATGTGGGAAAGGCTTTTTCTTCTTGCTGCTTCCCAGTTGCTGTCACGCCTTCCTTGATTTGAACTCTGCTTTCATTATTCATACAGCACCACCTGTTGGTTTGAGATTTAGAAATGACGCTGCAACAGTCGGTTTCTTTATTTCAGCTCTAAAAACAGCGTCCTCTTTTGGTGTCAGATATAGTTGACCAAAGTTAGAGCAGTCATGCAATTTTCCAATTTAAATGAACGACGATCGACTTTCAAACTGCTTTCAGATGTGACTCACTACACATGCTTTACACAGACATGGTAGGTTAGCATTCATTTACTGTTGCATAGAGCTGTTTGTGGACTGCATCAGACAGAACCATGAGATAAGAGGAATCAGCACACCAGGAGGAAGAAACAGAACAGCGATAAAAACCGCACTGTACATGGATGATGTCACTGTCTTCTGCACAGATCGCCTGTGGCTGAGAGCACCGTGCAGATGTGTGAGGACTTTGGCTAAGCTTCAGATGCAAAGGTCAACTTTGTAAAGTCAGAAACCATGCTTTCGAGACATTGCGACCCGCTGCCTTTTGCCATCACTACAGACTTCATCAAGATCCCAAGGGTCTGGTTCAGCAGAGATGGTGTGGCCATTAAAAACTGGGAAGGCAGACTGAGAATTAGGCTATGGAGCTCCAGAAGCCTTACCATTTTGAAGGGAAAGTTCTGGTCCTGAGAAATGAGATTATTCCTTTGATGGCGCTATATAAACAATAAATAATTATTGAATTTAAAGAGGGTGTACTGTAATTTCATTAGTTATACAGCACCATCTATTGGTTTCAGATCACGTGGGAAAGGCTTTTTCTTCTTGCTGCTTCCCAGTTGCTGTCACGCCTTCCTTGATTTGAACTCTGCTTTCATTATTCATACAGCGCCACCTGTTGGTTTGAGATTTAGAAATGACGCTGCAACAGTCGGTTTCTTTATTTCAGCTCTAAAAACAGCGTCCTCTTTTGGTGTCAGATATACTTGACCAAAGCTACAGCAGTCATGCAATTTCCCAATTTAAATGAACGAAGATCGACTTTTAATAATCTTCGTTAAGAATCTATAAAAAAGCAGACTACAATAGTGCAGTATTTTTGGACAAAACAGATGTAAGAGACCGAATTGCACTCACAGTCTGTATATATACATAGAGATGTGCATAAAAGCTTGTAACGCCACAAGTCCGCAGTAGTACAGCTTGAAGAGTTAGAGTATACTCGTGAGCATGAGAATTTTTTTTTTTTTTATAGTACTTTTACCTGGATGCTTGCAAGTTTGTAAAGGAACATCAACTTGTGGTCCCCTAAGTGGGTTCTATAAACTGGTTAGAGCCAATGACATGATGGAACTGATTCCAGGGCTCACTGAGACAGTTTCGACTAATGTGGCATCAAGCAGGCTGATCAATGGACAGAAAGACATAGCATGGCCATAATGGAGGCCATCCCCTAAGTACATTCATGCATGCTGGGGGGCTTTGCATGCTCCGACACTGCCCACGGTGCATTATAGCAGAGGAGACCTCACTACATTTGTTCTGGCAGTGTCCTTTTGCACAGGCTTTGCCAAGAACCTTGCAAAACTAACTCAAAAAGACTAAATGGAGAGGAGGTTCCACTCCTATTCCTACAGAAGTTGCCATTGAAGAAGCATGATGTGTTGTTTTAAGGACAGTTTATGGTTTGCCAAGAACTGTCTGATCATGGTTAGAGAACAGGTCACTATCCAAGACTGTCACAGGCTAATCCTCAGCTTGCTTAGAGACTACTCCATCATTGACAGTCTCGAGGAGGAGGGTCAATTTCCAGTCCTCCTTACCCTTCTGATATTTTCCCATTCTGGTCGAGATAATGAGATCCCTAAAACACGTTCCCACTTTCCAGTGAAAGTAGGCAAGGAGTCATCCACCCCGATTAATAATCCTGTATAAAAGAGAAATCCCTTATGTTTTTGTGGGATCAAATTGACAAAATTCCGCAGTTGTAGGTATTGGAGGCAATGCAAGGCAGAGGGAACCACCTCTTGAGACAGGTCAGAAAAAGAGCGAAGCGTACGCCCACACATATAGGTACTCAGCGGTACAGATTCCTCGGGCCGCAGCAACAAAAAAGTCCCGCCACCCATACTCGGGGGAAAATATGGATTATGGCGAGAGATATATCGTCAGATGACGATTACGGTGCGCAATGTGTGAAACTGCAAGGGAGGATATTACAAAAGGATTATCTCCGGCCGCACACCGAGCCGCAGCCGGATCTAACCATGGTAGGACACGGATAGGAACAGAGGCAGTGAATGCGTCTAGAGTGATCCACGATTTGTGAGACAGATGGTAACTATTCCATTGTCCGTAGTAAGTGACAAGCAAGGTAATAGGTGTGAAGACATGGCAAAGCCAGACCACCCTCAATGTTTGGCTTTTGTAGCAAAGAGGCCGCCAACCGCAGAGATTTCCCAGCCCAAATGACAGATAAACAGCATTCTAAGCGAAGGAAAAAAAAGCACAAGCTATTCTAATAGGTAAAACCTGCAACAAGTACAGCACTCTGGGGAGCACATTAATTTTAAGTGCGTTTTTCCCTACAACCACGAAACGTATAGAGAGCTCCATGTCAAAATATCTTTCCTTATCGCCTCGAGAAGGGGAGGAAAATTAAAACTATGCAAAAGGGAAATGTCAGCAGTTCACCTAACGCCCAAGTGCCGTACCTTCAAACACCACCACCGAAACGGGAACGCAGAGGACAGAGATTCCACCTCAACTCGGGGGAGAGAGACGTTCAACAACTCGGATTTGGAGAAGTAGATTTTCAAATTCGGCAGGTAGCCATATTTATGCCATGAGCACTGGCAAGGAGATCCGGGGGTTCAGAAGGGAAAAGAGCATGTCATCTGCAAAGGCAACAGCCTTATGATGAACATCCCCACACTGCACTCCTTTAATGTCAGGGTTATCCCGTACAGCCTCTAGGAAGGGTTCCATGAAAAGCATAGGGGACAATTGACAGCCCTGCCTAGTACCATTGGTTATCGGAAACGAGGCGGAAAGCTCTCCCTGAAGGTTCAGAGTAGAGGGAGGTAATCCACTGAAGCATGTGAGGACCAAAACCCAAACCCTGAAGAACTGCGAACATAAGTGACCAGTCAAGGCGGTCAAACGCCTTTTCCGCGTCTGGGGAGAGAAGCACAGCCTTAGCCCCCGAGTGTTTAATTAGGTGAATGAGATTAGGAGCGCGGATAGTTCTGTCTCTATACTCCCTACCGGGAACAAAGGCAGATTGATATGGATGGATAAATGCCGGCAAAAGCCGACCGAGCCGCAGAGCCAAAATTTTAGCGAACATTTTGAGATCCACGTTCAATAGGGATATGGGCCGATAACTTCCGCACATCTCAGCATCTCTCCCGTCTTTAGGAATTAGGAAGAGTATGGGGATGGAAAGATGCCCCTTCCAAAATAGAATTATATACTGCCATTAAATGAGTACCCAAAACTCAAAAAACTTTTTATAGTAGGCCAAGGAGAACCCGTCTGGCCCAGGGCATTTCCCCGTTTTAGAGAGCTTGAGTGCTGTCTCCAGCTCTTCAAGCGAGATCGGGCTCTCCATGACTCAGAGGCCTCCAGTGTCAGTTTACGGTTTAAGTGTTGTGACAGGTATTGGGCCAGAACCGATCTACGAATATCCTCACCCTCAGGACACGTCTGCGTGGGGGAATGGTTATAAAGGTCAGAGTAATAAGAAACAAACGTTCCAGCGATATTAGAAGGGAGATGTCACGACTGAGGTACAGGCTGTGGATCCGCGCTGCAGAAAAGGCGCCTTCTAGCGGAGAGAGGACGCTCACCACTGAACGTAGAAGGTGCAAGGATAATACAGGAACATAAAAAAAAAAAAAAATACAGTAATCAGGGTCACAAGTAAAGGTCAGGGCAGGCAGCAAACTACGTAGGTCAGGAACAAGCCAGAATCAATACCAGAAAGATAAAGCAGGTCAAACGCTAGTGTAGGCAGAGAGGCACTATCACTGGCAAAGGTGTAGTGCCAAATGAGGGTTTAAATATCCCTCCATGAAACCAGAACCTTCTACCCACCTAATTAGGGGGAGGAGAAAAAAAGATAAAATGTCACTTTAAGAAGTGACAGGAATATTCATGCGCGAACAGCTCTCATGACGCTGAGACGGAAAGAGCAGGGAGCCGAACGCGTGGGCTGCCTCTCGGCATGCCTGCTCGTGGAAGAGAAGACGCCATGGAGGAGGTAATAGGAGTATACAATTAACCCCAGCAGACCCACGAATCTTAGGGATATAAGCCTGACGACGCTTCACTGGCAGAGCCCTAGCCAAAAACCCCGGTTTATTGCCATGCTCATGATAGATAGCCTTAAGTCTAGTATAATGCCTCCCAGCTTGGTCATTAAGGAGGGAGGCAAGTTATTAACGGAAGACAGGCAACCTAGCGAAGTCAGCATCCTGCAACGTGTCCTTATGAATACTTTCTAACTGCCTTATCTGGAGGTAAAGGTCACTGAACTTACGAGCCTTGACGTTTTTCTTCTCTGAGCCTAATCTAATTACGCATTTATGCACCTCCCAAACTGTAGGGAGGGACACCTCTGGTGTCAAGTTAGAGCTGAAGTAATCTCTAAGGGTAATCAATTGAATCACAGACCACAGTATCAGAAAGCAAGGATTCATTCAGACGCAAGGTAAACTGAGTAGGTCTATGTAACAAAGAGCGAAGAGACATCATTATAGGGGCATGGTCCGACCAAGTGATAGAGCCATAATGAGCCTTCGTCAGGGAGGACAGATGGTAATGCGGGAGAAACAGGCAATCTATTTGGGAGTAACGCGTATGAGGAACTGAAAAATAACTAAAATCCCTTTTCCGAGGGATGTAGAGCCCTCCAGCAATCCACCAGCTGTGCCTCTATCAATACAGCCCCCGTATCTTCTGAATCATGGAGGCTGGGGTCTGGGACAGGCCGGTAGAGGAATCTAAACTCGGATCCAGGACAATGTTAAGGTCGCCTCCAAAAATCAGGACTCCTTCCTGGAAATCCCAAAATCTCTGCAAAGTTTTAGAAAGCCACAAATGTTGCTTGATATTGGGAACATAAATACTGGCGAAGGTATACATTACTCCAGCCACCTTCCCTTTAAGAAAAAGAAATCTACCCTCCTCATCGGACAGACAGGCAACCTCCGACCAAGGAAAATGCTTAGAAATCAATATAGCCACCCCCTTTGAGCCAAAGGGCTCGTACTATAATATGCAAAATGATTAACTTCGGGTGCGAAGAACCACGAAAATGAGTTTCTTGACGAAATGTCACAGACACGTGATGATGTTTCAGGTCTCGAAATAGGGCAGAGTGCTTCTCAGGAACATTAAGACCTTGAGAATTAAGTGAGAACAGCACTAGATCCGTAGGACAGAAAGCCATGTTTACCAAGCAAAGAGTTAAGAAGAAAGAAAGGGGCAGACAAAGAGAGAAGAAAAAAAAGGGGGGGAGTGGGGACAGGAAGAGGAGAGGACCACAAACACAGAAACAGGCAAGGGAGGGCAAGGTAAGGGACAAAGAGGAAAGGGAAAGGAATCAAATACCTAGGGTGTCAGCCAGGAACAAAAAGCACGTCTCACGTTAAAGTCACAAGAGAGGTGCCCAGTGAAGCATTGTAGTAGAGCGCCAACTCCTTACAGGCGTAGAGAAATGAAAGTTAAAATACCACAACACATGTACCGGGCATCAGCAGGCTGGAATAAGGGAATCGTCGTGGAAGTAACCGCACCAAAAGCGGTGGATCATGCCCCCGCCGCGGCTACTGCGGCACCAGCAGAAGGGGTGTGTATCCCAACTCCACATCTGGATGGCCTCGCTGGGCAGCCACCGCTTCTTCTTGTAGCGCCTGATCCCCGGGTAGAAGCTCCACAACTTTCCCGAAGATCAGGTAAGCTCCAATCCTCCACGGAAATGTCAGAGAGACGGATATCTCTCAGGAAAGCAGGTAGCGAAGCGTAATCGTGGTACCTCCAGATCGCGCGTGTGACGGACTGACCAGGGACCTCAGGTTGTCCCTCTCTGCCAAGAGCGACTTCTCCCTACAGCACAATAATTCCCCGCAATCCGTAGGCAATATCCCCAAGCAAAGTAAAGGGATGTTGCTATCCAGTACCCAAATAACCAGGCAAGACTAGTCTTTAGGTACAACAAGAGGAGAACTGATTCATTTTAGACACAGACGGCTGGATATATCCAGCAAAACATACATTAACATAAAATAAGATATTGGGCTACAAAACGCCCCTTAATCTGCCTCCCATAGACAACAGGGGCAGTAAAGGGATTAAAAATACAAAAGGAAACAGACGCCACTAAGATTAGGTAGGTCAAGTGACGTAAAGCGATCTCGGTAAGGTCAGTTGTTTTCAGCGCTTGTTGCGCTAGCTCTTCCTCCTGTCTGGAGATCCTGCCTTCCACACACGCAAGCTCTGATTTGAGGCCCGCAACAGCATCGGTTACCGTCTGCTTCAACTCTCCATGAAAATAGGCACAGCACCTAGGCAGGTAGGTGGTTCAACTACATCAGGCAAACGCTCAGGGTCTGGATCTTCAGATGGCGCCATCAACAAAGCACTGTCCCTAGAGGACGATTGAGATGAGGACTGCCGTTCGATACATCCCATGTCAGGGGATGACTGCAGATTATAGCCTGATTAGTTAGGTTGCCGGCGGAGCTCTAGTCCCAGGCAGTGATGTCTCTCAGCGGCCAGCCACGTCTCCTGTACCCCAGATTTCACTACATTAACTTTATGTTTAAGGGCTTTTTTTCAAACCATTTATGAGGACCAAACCTGGGCCACAAGAGCTCAGTCCTCCCAAATATCTAACAGAGAAAGAAATTAGCTCTGTCCTGCATAGAAACAACAATCTGCATTCATCCGTCCGTTGCTTTTTACTAAGATCATTATACAGCGCCATCTATTGTTTTTTTAGATTAAGGAATGCTGTGGCAACAGTAGATTTTCCAATTTCAGATTTCATTACACAGAGACCTCAGTAGATAACTGCTATAACAGTCATGCAATTGTTCCAAGTTAAATAAACAGTGGGTGTAGTCAAAGATATTACAGATATTGAATCATTCACAACTGGCACACAGTCTGTTTTTCCTGTATATTTCCTTGCTTGTGAAGGAACACCAACTGGAGAATGTTCAACTTGACTTTCAGTCCTCTAGGAGGCTCTATATGCTCACCAGAGCAAAGATGTGAGCCCCATGAACATTTAAAAGGCAATTTCTCCTTCTCCTCGTTGCTTGGTGTCCTTTGGTCTGCAGTAACTAGACTTTCTTTATATATTAGCTGGATATTTTGTTGCTGACCTCCAATAGTCTTTAAATTACCATTTTGCTGTTTCTTTGGTATGCTAGACCTCAGTTGACTTCAGTTGCCCTTTATTAATCTGTGCCTTACCCTGCATACAGGTCTCTTCCCATTCAAACTGCATTACATGTAGTGAGGTATCTTCTGCTATGATGCATTGTAGGCAGTGTTTGAACCTGCACAGCCACCTAGCAAACATGAATGTTCTTAGGAGAAAGCCTCCTTTAATGGCCATCCATGTCTTTCTGTCTATGGGTCTGTGACGGGACCGACCTGTACCCCGACTGGGTACTCCCGCCAAACATTGCTTCCTCCTGACGGGACACACACAAGTAACCACTTCAGCGCCGGGCAGAACCAGCGTTGTAGATAGAAGGGGGGACCGTAGCTGCATTGGCACTGTGGCTATCCAAAGCTTAGCTACACAGCGAGGCTACAGCCCACCTCAAACATGTTGAGGTGAAAACAGGACTAATTTATTAAAGCCAAATACAGAGTTATATATACACAAGTAGAAAAGGGGCAAGACAAATATCACATGATCTAATTACCATGTCAGGAAGGAAGTAATTAGATCAAATCCTGCAATACAATATCGGGGGGAAGGACAGGATGACACGAGACATAAATAATTACATTAACTGGGGACGTAGACGTGGAATGACGATAGACATATAATTGGCTTGAGACAGACAATGGCCAGGACACAAGGATAACAGGAGCTCACAGGATTAACAGTGACACCTAGTCATACCTACAAGGGCTAACTCACACAATAACAGGGGAAACACTTCACACCTATACAATCAACAATGCAAAGACAATCAGCTTTCTTCCTACCACAGGATGTCCAGCTGACGTTACATTTTTGAGACTCTGAGTGCTAAAACATGGGGAACATCAGCAGAAACTGAACCCCTGTATCCACACACAGAAGTCTCTACAAGGTCTGGGCCCATATTCGATAGGGAGGCTGGCTCTCAGGCCTCTCCAGGGGCCCCACTGATGGAGGGTTCTGTCACATGGTCAACCTGCTCGATGCCACATTAGTCCAAACTGTCTCTGCTGTGGCATCTGGGAGCTCTGGAATTCCAGACCTAATTTTATTGTGGGACAGGACAGTTTGAGATGCTTTGTGGACAGCTGAACCATGTCCTCTGTTTTTGTAGTCTGGTGCTGGGGATCGAAGCTGGTCAGCAACAAATGTATAAATTTGCTGTGACCTGGTCAAGGTTCTTCTCAGGAACAGTACAAGGAGTAGCAGAACCCAGAAGCATGGATGGATGATAGCCATAGTTGGAGACATTTTTATGAAGCTGTGTGTGATTATTATAAGCAAACCCAAGAAGTTGGGCCCAGTCATCCTGGAGGTAAGTGGTAAACCAACCAAAGTATTGTTCTAAAGTTTGATCGGTGTGTTCCATGTGGCCATTACCCTAAGAATGGAATACAGTAGAACGACATATTAATGTGCAGGTCTTGACAAAAGTGAATTGAATTGGGCACCATCGGACACTATATTGTCAGGTAAACCGTGGAGCCGGAATATGTCTCTAACAAATAGGGCAGATGTTTCTGTGTCTGATGGAAGATCCTCATGAGGTATGAAGTGTGCCATTTTAGTAAAACTGTCTACCTTCACCATCACAGTGATAAACTTTTTTGAAGGCAGTAACTCAGTAATGAATTCCATGGAGATATACCCTCATGGTCTTGTGGGAACAGATAATGGATGCAATAAATGAGAAGGTCTGTTATGCAAGTCCCTGGATTGGGCACAGACTGCACAAGAGGGCATGCAATCAGATACCTCTTTCCCTAAGTTAGGACAATAAAAACCATGTTGAATCAGTTTTTTAGTTTGCCGTTTGGCCAAACCTAAGTATTCTAAGTTTCTGTGATCCGTGAAAACAGTGAAAGGATGAAAGGTTTCTTCAAGATTTATTCCTCAAGTGCTAGTTTAATAGCCAGTGGTTCACCTACACCATAATTTCATTCTGCTGAGTTTAGGGTTCTTTATCTAGTCTTTGGGAATCAGAAGCATTGAATTCTAGGGTGTATGGTTTTCTGGGTTCGAGAAAAATCAATATAGGGGTAGAGGTGAATTTGCCACAAAACATTGTATTGCTTTATGATCAGTAGGTTTAGGCCATTGCAAAATAGCAGTTACTTTCTTAGGATCCATTTCTATACGCTGGGGAGGTAAATAGTGGGGACGGTTCTCAATGACTCTGCATTATTCTGGCCTCTCGGAGTACTTCTACAAAAGGGAATTCTACGAGGACAGCCTCTCCCCTGTTCCTCCAATTGAGGAGAGAGAGTGCCTGGAGGCTCTGTCCTTTTCCAGAAGTGTTCTGGGATACCTGGTGTGACGGCCCGGGGTTAATAAGTGCCGTCTGTAACAGCTATTATGATCATCCGGGGCTAAATAATAAAGAGATACAGACATGCTATTATCCCGCAAATCTGTCTTATTCTGGCCTCTCGCTTCACTTATACAAGGCTGTGTTTCATCAGTCAGGAGAAATGTTATGTCTGTAGGATCTACCCTTTAGCAGAAGTGCACTTCTGAGTGGCCTGGTTCACTGAGAAGTGGAAGAACAAAGAAGGGGGAGAGGAGGACAAAAACTGAAGAAATAAGATACAAGAGAAGAAGCGGTTGGTGGAGAAAGTAGGGAGACATTGAGAGAGAGCGTGAGAGAATGTGAGCATGGGTAATAGTGTAGTTGTCTTTACATTTTAAAGTGTGTGGTGGGTGCACAGCATAAAACCAGTCCCGGGTGTACTTTAAAAGGTACTACACTCATTTGCTGAGTTTTTAGGCATTAGATGATAAGCAAGTGAAACATAAATGAACATGAAAAGAACATATTTCTTCTAAAATCATCTGCCAGCTGAACAACCCCAACATAACTTTTACTAGGTGTTCTTTTCACAACATGACCTCTTTGATGTTTAACATCAAAGTTCTCTGGTGCAACACAAGATGTGAGCTACAGAGGAACGTTTTACCACAATCAAGACACATATATGGCTGGACCATATATATGCAGCACATCTCTCCTGCCTACACCTAAGAATCTCTCCCACATCCACCAGACCTTAAGGTTCTTCTGGAAACACATATACTGAGTGCTGATATCTTTGAGCTGGGATCATAGGGCTCATTAAACTGTGAGTGTTACTCCAAGAGGGATACAATAGTGATACATACCAACATCTCTATACTATGTTGCTTTTTATTTTTTGTTGCATATGTATCTTTGGAGATTGATCAATCCTGGCTATGTATATATCATTTGTTCTTACAGATAAAAGAATTTGTTCTTGCGCACCCTCACCTTTGGGTTGCAGCAACATAATACAATAAGAGCGTCTATATTTAGAATATATACACAACCCGTCTACGTTATCCTGGCTTCTTGGACTAGTTACCCCAATCGGGGGAGAGGGTGTTTATAGTATGTGGGTGGCTCTTTCGTTAAGCAAGTTGATAAAGGGAGACAAAGGTCTGAGTTTCTACAGGTTCTGCTGTAGAAAGAACTTTGATGGCCCTACGTAATGCATAGTTACATTAGTGTATTGTATTCTATCTCCTCACCTACTTAATTATGCTGGCCCGCTCAGCCCCCCAGCTGGAGATACTGCTAGCACCAACTCTCATACTAAAAGGAGTTAAATCTATAACTCTCCTGCAGAACATCCTCTTACGGAATAAAACTTTTTACTGGAAATTACCTTAAATCTAGCCAGTCACTATCCACACAGCACAAATTTTGTACGGTCCATATATTATTCTGTTTTACTTTGAAATAAAGTGTTGTGTCCTTTTTTTTTTTTAAATATAATTTGCATGCACACACATATACTTGAACATTTATAATTTTTTGTGGTAACAGCTCTTTGCACTACATATCAAACAAAAAAAAAAACAGTACCTGTACAGATGACTGGATGACATTTGTATTCTGTAACCAGAGAGGCTCCACCTCACACAGTGATATGTTGAAAAGATGTCCACATTTGATAACAAGATGACAAACAGAGGATTATACCTGGAGAAAGCAATACATTACAACACTTAAAGCGGAACTAAGTTTTATTAATAATATCAGATCAAAACTAAGTTGTGTGCTCGGTGCATCATATAATGGTTTCAGGCAGCTGCATATTAGCTATTACAATATGTTCTACCTCTGTTGTCATAGCCCAATATAGTAGACAAACATCTGCCTCCTAATCATAAGGTCTACGGTAAAGAATACAATGGCTCAGTCTATCACCCAGCTTGACACGCTGAATAATGAAGGTCTATAGAGAAAAGGACTTTATTGGCATTGCCATAAAGAGTCAGCTCAGTGTGGCGACATTGAAAAGACACTCCATTTATCAAACGGCCAACAATAGCAGCCTCAAAAAATATGCACATAAAAACGAAATATTTTTATTGATGTGGCAATAATGGAGAGTTATGGTGAGGCTGGTGAGACGTTCCTGTTTTCTTTAATGTGCCTTCAATGTGCACCCCCCATGGCAACAATAAAACATATGCTCGCCTTCTGTAGGCTCCAGTGCTGTCCTGGTATGCGAACCAGCGATTGGCTTCCTTAGCCCACAGGAGTTGAGATTTCTATTTCAGGTAAGGGCTTTCTTTTTTCTTTTACCTGTTTTGTACCTCAATATGCACTTTTGTGGGACTGTCTGTTTAAATTGAAATTCTTAGTGTCATATTGTGAACTACCTGCACAGAATCTCTGTGAGCAATTTCTGGACATGGTAACATACATCTTGTACTGACTTGTAACAGTTACCATATTATGCATACAATGAATATATATATCGCAATAATGCCAATAATAGGCCTATGGTCTTTTATACTATACAGTATACTGGAAATCTCTGACCTACTCGGCGGTGTGAGGATGCGAGTTTCTTGCTACCAATCAGTTTTATTTCCTTAAAATAATGAACTAAAAATCATATGACAATTTAGTTTGAATTGTTTTTGGTCGATGTGGACAAGTGTACTGCTACCCCTCAAGTAATTAGGGCTGCCATTGGGGTACTGCCATGCTGGCACTATATCTCTGTACCCACCTTTCTTGCTTGGCATGGACGCAGCGTGCACTCCACACCATGCCCACAGAATACAAGAATGGTGGGCAAAGATGGGTATGCAAAAGTTTGATGGGGACAGAGATGAACTGGCACAGGTGTAAGGACATTGCATGGAGGGAGACCGAGGGTTATGGACCCTTAAGGGAGGCAGGGACAGAGGGGCATGGTCCCCAAGGAGAGTTGGGGCACGTGTGGCCAGAGGCTCAGCAGGCATTTGCCCAGTGCCAGACGCCCAGTCTAGACCTGCCTCCCATCATAACCGTATACCCTTAAAATCCATAGAGAATTGAGGGGCAGAGCGGGAAGGACACTGATGGAGAGGGGTGTGAGTAGAGAAGTGCGGATGTGAAAATGGAAACTGGGAAAGAGAAGGTGAACATGAGCGGTTGCACTGCTGATTGGGGGGGTGTCAGGTACTTTCATCCTTACTAGGCTCCTTCAAGTAATCCTATTTATTTCCTCACCTGACGTATCCCTCTTATAGGAGCTCAGAAAGTTATGGCAGGTATTATTGTATCACAGAGTTCCACAGCCTCAAAGTGCATATAAATCAGAAAATATACTTGTAAATGAACTTGTGATAAAATAGACTACCATCAAGTCAGTTCTCTCCTTTGATGGAAGATGATTAGTTCTGACAGCCTTGGTAGTGGAAGGTAGGAGAAGAAATCTTACCACATATCTGTTTCCTGAGGTAAAAACCGATTCTCCATTTTAAACTCAAACTCTTTAAAACAATTATATTGACTGGAAAAAAAAACAATCATTCCGTCTAGCAAAACTATGAATGTCTACCTATAATGGATAAACAAACCCTCTAAACATTTTACCTATGAGACGTTCACGGTTTCTTAAAACCAAACTAGACACACTTAAGACACGTCCTGGACAAAATACAATCTCAGCTGACTAAAAACTCACCCCTCTACACCCACCCTAAGCGAGCGAGAGACAGTGTCGACAGAGTCTGATTGGCTGTTTTGGATCATCTGACCAGATCCATGTAGACAAAGCACGACGGGAGTTGTAGTAGTAGTATATCCTTCCGAGCGGTTTTATCGAGTCCGTTATTCATAAAATAATGGGGGAAAATGTAAAACATGTGACCCTCTTTGTCCTACGTTTCATTTAATATTATTTAGTTCAGCTTACTGGTATCATATCCAGTCTACCACCAACAAACTAATCCAATTATACTGAAACCTCTATTTTAGCATCTTAAAACGGCAGATAGTTTTACTTGAACAATGTACAATTTTTACCTGCCTTCGGTGGAAAAAAGGGATTTTATTATAAATAATGGAACAATTTACTGCAGTATTGCAGTATTGAACAGGTGGCCCCTATCTGCGTTGCAAAATGATTGATTATTTTCTGGGTATTTTATACATTAATGATTCTTAAATGCCAACCAAGGTGTAGCTGACAACAGTCTTGAGCTTGCCAGACCGTTCTTGACAGCTAACCAGTTTCGTTCCTGCTGTCTTAGCAAATGCCCATTTTTATTTAAGTGCCATGACGCTCACCAGATCCCCAAATTTTAGTTTTTGGGGCCTCACTCCCTGAAGATATATATGACCAGTGACGCATACTGGCTTAGGGCAAGAGGGCCAGGGGGAAACATTCCATTTTCTACAAAACCAAGCCCCCTGTTCCCTGTGCGGTTATAAGGGAGATCTCCCCAGCAGTGGCATAACTACAGAGGTTGCAGCAGTCACAGCTGCAACGGGGGCCCGTTCCTCTAGGGGCCACTTAACTAGGGGCCAATCAAGGGACCTTGCAACCACTTGTTCCTGTCTGTTCATACAGGTAAAAAAAAGTTTAGAAAACAACTATTTTGAACTGGTACATACGGGCCGAGGCTGCTTTTACAGTGTGCGAGCAGCCGGACAGTAAGCTGCTGGAGAGGGGAGAGGTAAGCGCTCACGGATATATGTTTGTTTGTATATCTGTATGTATGTATGCATGTATGTATATGTGTTTGTGAGCATGGATGTGCATTTGTGTATATGTGTGTGTGAGCATGGATGTGTAATTGTGTGTGCATGGATGTGTAATTGTGTCTGTGAGCTTGTTTGTATGGGCATGGATGTATAATTGTGTGTGTGGGCATGGATGTGTAAGTGTGTGTGAGCATGGATGTATAATTGTCTGTGAGAGCATGCTAGTGTAATTGCGTGTGTGTGAGAGAGCATGCAAGTGTAATTGCGTGTGAGGGGTGATGCTGGGGGGCTCCGGGGCAATTTGCTCCCCTGCTCCTCAGCCAACCTATTTATGCTACGGAAGCGTCATTTAATAGCGTCACGATATGTATGGCCATGAAAAAGGGGATCCAGTATTACAGGTTTTCGTGAAAAGGAGGAACGGTTGAGCTGGAAAGTGAAGTCTTTCCTTCACTTCCCAGCTCAAGGGTCTGTAGGAAGATTGAATCTTCTCCTCAATGAGGAAGGACCACTGGAGTCACTGGTGCCACCCACAAGGGCTACCACGCCTCAGAAAAAAAACAAATCCTTGGCGGCATCCAGCTCAATCGTGACCATTTTTGTTGATTGAAGAACTGTGTATTAACGCTTTAATGATCGTTGACGTGTCAGACACTTCTTGGAAAAACATACAGTTAAGAACCAATGACGTGCCTGGCACATCATGGGGTTAAAACAAGCTTACAAAGCAACCAACAATCTCTTTCTTCTCTCAAACAGTGTTGCTGCAGTGCCTCAACATTAAGCAATACACATAAAAGTGTACCGCCCACCATTTGATCACTCTTCGGAGCAATCACATTTGCCCTACTAAAAGGCGCATGCCTTTAGCTATAGTGGCAACCTGCTGCTGGAAAGAACATTTAGGAAGCGATCAACCATACCAAGGCATTTTAGCAATACCGGCTGAGTGAAGGAAACAGTTGTTCATTGCCTCCTAAACGCTCTTTCCAATGAATGGATCAGTGAATATATACCTTCATGTAACAAAAGTATTTTTTTATCTCTAGGACAAGATGTAATTTCATTAAATGATCTTCTTTTGTTTCTTTTTGCAACACTTATGTCGGTAAATAGTTTTATTCCTGCATATTTCTCTGGAAGTGTCTAATTCCTAACTTATTTTTTTTGCGCCAAGTTTTATATTTAAGTGTTATTAAGGCAAAATTAGAACCTCTCTAGGGTTGTCACAGTGTAGAGGGACTTTAGACATAGAAAGTTGGTGCATCCCTTCAAATAGAAGGGGACCAATCTTGTCTTTATCACAAAGTAGTGCTTTAGTGTATTATTATACTGTTTTAGAGTTTCAACCTCAGTTCTAAGAGACTGTATCTCCATTGTTAATTTATCAGAGATTTGGGAAACTTCTTGTTTCCCTCCTGTGATATTGTCTCTAAAATCAGATATTATTCGGTCAGATAAGTTATCCAGGGATTTTTTATCCTCCAAAAATGTCTCTGATTCAGAGTGATCCGGTGAAAAAGGATTACCTTGCATGGATATCCTGCTGTGGTTTTTAGATTTAGGTGAGTACAATGTGTCAACATATTTGAAGTTCTGGATCTTCTCTATCCCTTTTAGGTGCCACAATGTATCACAATATACAGCAAATACCAGGTAGAAACACTACATTCCTACAGGCTCTAGATCATTTATTTCCCACTAGGACTAAGCTTTTTAATGGTTTTCATACTCTATAATAGTCCTGTCGATGAAGGATATAGAAAAAGTAAACTCAAATAAGTTTGTAATTTCAACTCAAGATTTGATTTTCTACTAGGAATAAGGCAGGGAAGTTTCCTGCCTCTGTGGTCCTCAAATAATAAATATTAGCAGTTTGTAGTTTCAGTTCTAGAGCTGGTAAACTTCCAGGAATTCTTCTGTTATCTATACTTTGCATCCACTCCACCATCTTTAAGGTCATGACTGGAAGGGGGAACTTTATTCAGGCAGCTTTTAGCCTACACTCGATGGCATTGTCTGTTCAGCCCAAGCCCAAAGCCAAGTCCAAAGCCAGCACTGGAGGACATACAGTATATGCCGCCCAGTGCAGAGCCAAATTCGCATCACGCCTGCCTTAGCATACCCTCTCCCAACACTGATTGAGAAGGGAGCCAATAGCATTGCTTACAGATCAATATGAGGCCAGGCGGAGGAGAGGAAACGCGGCAAAGACAGTCTACATTTGAAGACCAGCCACCAAGATACGGAAAGATAGGGTTCTAGGAGCTATGCTAAACTAAACAATCATCTCTGCAGTGACACACAATCACCTCTTTTGTACATGCGTCCTACATGATGATGCTCCGATTATGCATCATTATAATGTAACAATGAAAAGATCTTACAAAGATCTAAAATTACTTCTTCAAGACTTTTTTTTTAAAGGAAGCATCTTATTGATTTTGTTAAATATAAACCATAAAACCATAACAACATGAAGTCATGAACATGATTTTATCATTTCACATTGAGGAACACAGCTATAAAAAATGTGGGTTAATTTACATACCCCTAGACACCCTTATTCTAAAAGAAGGAGTATTGTTACATCTGATCCTACAGCATGGACACTAAGCAGGTCAAAGAAGCAAGGTATTCTGTTTTCTGCTGGGTCAGACCAATACTTTGATACTATACTTTCTGCAGTTATGACACTAGAAAACATTACCGTGGAAAGCTGGTCTCAACAAAATCATTTGCTTGCCAGAAACAGATTTGATAACATAATAGTTGATTCTTTTTTTTGCCCAGTTGCTACCAGACCAGTGTGCCAAGCCATTTTCCTCCTAGTATTCAGTATGTGTGCAGAAAATCACTTTTGGATAGCCTCACGTCTTTGTTAGTCATCGAAAGCCCCACTGTCTAACCATTACTATGCAGCAAAGCAATCAGTGACGTCTTTCTCCCACCATGGCCTCCCTCCTCCTCCTCCTCCATTATCTGCACATTAGTGGAAAGAGTCACCTTGAGCTAGTGACGCAGTATCAGGCATCCATCTCATAGAACAGCCTCCTTTCATCCCCATTGTGTGTGAGCTTTCTACTTCTCATTCATCTCGCCTTGTGTGTCTTGGTGCAGAGAAATTACATCAAATAATTATTTATTTGAGGCTTACTGCAGATATATGTAAGGAGTACACAAACACCTCAATATGAGCCATATCTCATCCAACTAGCCATATGAAATGATCACCTTAAGAGATAAATTTTCTATATATTTCAAAATGTGAAAATATGAAGAACATGATCCTTCACCAGTATTGGGAAAATATTTCTAATTATCATAAACCATACGTACTTTTTTGGGGGGGGTTAGTTGATGTCCAACATAGGTAGTTGTTATGTTACTGTTATCACGGAAACAAGTAAACAAGAAATGTGGTCTTAAATTCAGTGAGAAGGAACAAAACAAAAAATGCATACACAAAACTTTCATTAACTCTAAAAGCATCTTTAATCCATGTAGACATAGGCTTGCACATCTACGTCAACACATTTACAATCTGTGCCACTCTCTAATGTCCACGATATAGATTTTAATACCATATGCTTCTTCCAGTATCAAGAAATGTTTAAACTGTAAAAGCACTTTTGTTGTATATTTACTCAATTGCCAATGTGGCATCCAATACACTGGCAAAACCATTAAAGGAATTCATAAAGAGAATCTTAGAACATATTAATCATGTTAACAGTATGGTGGAGACTCCAGTTTCAAGGCATATCATAATGGAAAAACTGATTTTCTTCTGTTTTCTGGTGATTGATCAGCTGAATTAATCTCATAGAAAAGGTAATCTTAGCTGTCTATTACTCTAGTTGGGATCCAAATAGATTAGGGTTTTAACTATTTCCAATTTGTTTACTATGTACAGTATATTTATAGTAGGACCTTTTTGTTTATGTCCCACTTGATTTAAATTATTTTGTTCCTATTGGAATGTATCTGGTCACCTTTTTTAACGGGGCTTGAATAAATTTGGATTCTAAATTCTGGTGATCATACAAACCCTTTCGAGCTTATATTGTTTGTCTAATTTTGAATGCTCTTGATATACCGTACACATCCTTGATGGAATATTAATTTGTGTGTTTGTCTCAGATGTGTGGAGGGATTTGATATTAATTCCTTTTATTTTATTATAGATTCAATAAAAGTTATATACTATTTTGTGTTCTTTTTTTCTTTCATATTGATTTGTTCATCTGGGTTTACCCCCAAAGTAATTAACAATCTATGTCAATATACAGAACCTATTTTTTTCTATAAACTACCAAAAATTAAACAAATAATGTAACATAAAATATTTAAGTTTAGTTTAAGAATGAACTACTTTTGTTGTTGATAAAGCAGTGTCAATAGTTTAAGGTTATCATATCATATTTTTCCTAAAACACCTACATTTTACTGTATAGTATAGTATGTAGTTGCATTAATAGTGAGACAGAATTTATCAGCACTACCACTATAGAATAATCCATGCATTATGATGGAAATGGCTAATTATTCTCCTTAATGTAAATCATTGTTAATTATATTTTATTAATAACAAATGTATTACAGTGGTAGAAAGGGTGACCTGATGTTATTAGCATGTGCCTCTCACCTTGTGTTTTCCAGATTTAATCATATTTAGGAAACCAGACCCTCTTCAAAAGCTATACTAATTATACTCACTGGCCACTTTATTAGGTACACCTGTTCAATTGCTTGTTCTGGCAGTTCTCGTTTGCACAGGCTTTGTTCAGAGCCCTGGAGCTGGATCTCAAGGACTCTATCGAGAGAAAGCACCTGTCCTACCACTCTGTACTTTACAGACTTTTTCCAGGAACACACACAGAGAGTGCCATTGACGATGCTTGGCGTCTCATGTGCTGTGTAAAGGACGCTCTATGGTTTGCCAGGAACCGCCTGGTGTTGAGGAGGGAGCAGGTCACAGTCCATGACTGCCACAGGCTTATCCACAGCCTGCTGAGAGACTACTCTCTCAAGGACAGTCTAGAGGCTGAAGACTAGCCCCATCTTCCTTGACCCCCTCCCCTCACCTACCCCGACCATCCCATTTCCCCAGGCTGTGTTCAACTAATGTGCTAACCATATGTGCCATATCTGGAATTGCACTGCTTTTACTGCATATTACTGAGCTTTCTGTAACTAAAGTCATACTGTAACGTGTATTGCCCTGCGCTGCGTCGCTGTTCTGCTTATCGACTGTCTGAACTAACGTAATATTGTCAAACCAGGCACAAAATGTTTGTTTTATCATAAACAGTTTTGTATCAATAAACTTAAATACAAAAAAAACTTGTTCAATTGCTTGTTAACACAAATAGCTAATCAGCCAATCACATGGCAGCAACTCAATGCATTTAGGCATTTAGACGTGGTCAAGAAAACTTGCTAAAGTTCGAACCAAGCATCAGAATGGGGTAAAAAGGGGATTTAAGTTACTTTGAACATGGCATGATTGTTGGTGCCAGATGAGCTAGTCGGAGTATTTCAGAAACTGCTGATCTACTGGGATTTTAACGCACAACCATCTCTAGGGTTTACAGAGAATGGTCTGAAAAAGAGAAAATAGACAGTGAGCGGCAGTTGTGTGGATGAAAATGCCCTGTTGATGTCAGAGGTCAGAGGAGAATGGGCAGACTGGTTGGAGATGACAGAATAGCAACAGTAACTCAAATAACCACTCGTTACAACCAAGGAATGCAGAATACCATCTCTGAACGTATAACATGTCAAACCTTAAAGCAGATGGGCTACAGCAGCAGAAGACCACACCGGGTGCCACTCCTGTCAGCTAAGAACAGGAAACCGAGAAAACAATTTGCACAGGCTCACCAAAGTTGGACAATAGAAGACTGGAAGAACGCTGCCTAGTCTGATGAGTCTCAATTCCAGCTGCAACATTCAGATGGCAGCGTCAGGCATAAACAACATGAAAGCATGGATCCATCCTGCCTTGTATCAACAGTTCAGGCTGGTGGTGGCGGTGTAATGGTGTAGCGGACATTTTCTTGGCACACTTTGGGTGCCTTGGTACCAATTGAGCATCGTTTAAATGCGACAGCCTACCTGAGTCTTGTTGCTGACCATGTCAATCCCTTTATGACCACAGTTTATCAATCTTCTGATGGCAGGATAATGCACCATGTCACAAATCTCACATCATCTCAAACTGGTTTCTTGAACATAACAATGAGTTCCCTGCACTCTAATGGACTCCAGTATCACCAGATCTCAATCCAATAGAGCACCTTTGGGATGTGGTGGAATGGGAGATTCATGTCATGGATGTGCAGCCGACAAATCTGCAACAACTGTGATGTCATCATGTCTATATGGACCAAAACCTCTGAGGAATGTTTCCAGCACCTTATAGAAAGTATGCCATGAAGAATGAAGGCAGTTCTGAAGGCAAAATGGGGTCCAACCCAGTACTAGCAAGGTGTACCTAATAAAGTGGACAGTGAGTGTATATACAATTTGAGGAACTCTAGCCATCATATGCTCTTTAATGCATTTGATAGATAGTGGCCCCTTTAAATTTACATAGTGTCCCCCTTGTAAATGCATGGGGAGAATATGCAGCCCCAAACACACTTTTCCCGTTCCCTGACCCCCACTAGTCGTGCAGGACACATTATTTATCATCAGTCCGTTTCAATGCATGCACGAACTAGAGGTTTTTCTTGTAGAGTAAATGGCAACTGTCTTAATAAACTCTACTTAGGAACAGTTTCCAACTTAAACACACAAATAATTTGGAGATAACCCATATTATAGACCAAAAAGCACAAGAAAAATCCAATAGCCCTCCTGGTAGCACAAGGACATCAGACATACATCAGAAGAAAACAAAAAACACAAAGTGCATATCAGGATAGCAATTTACCGGTAACGCTCTGTATGAAGTTCTGTATTTAAAGATGCACGGATTGATTTCTGGTATACAGTTAGCTGGTGATGTCATTTATGCATGGTACATGAATTGATATTACAATCATAATTTAAGAATTGATTCAGTTCCATCTAGATTTATTTTAATTTACTACTTGTTTGTACAAGGAGATCTATTGAATGAGATACAGTGTGTGCTTTTTAATGTTACTTTTTAACCATTAAGGTAACTTGTTGCAATTCAGCACTAATTGTCATCAGGTGCATCCACATGCACTGTGTGTTTTTTGTTTTTCTATGGTGTATGTTTGACAATCTTGTGCTAACTTGGGACTATCCTGATTGTTCTTCTTTCCTTTTATTACAGACTTTTTGAAAGTTATACTTTATCTTTATTAAAAATAAAACATAAAATCAGCCCTAAAAGAGCTTCTGCTATCACTGTATATCAATAATGAAGTAATATACAATACACTACAGCATCTCCAATCCATCCAAGAAAATGTTCTACACTGCTGAATTCACTTAACAGTATGGTAAATAAGCAATGAGCCTCTACCAACTGTCTCACACTCCAATTATCATCAGTCTGTAACTGCTATTGATAAGTTAAAATGGTTTCAGCACACTTATATATCTACTGATGTTTTGCCAGAGTGTATAAAAAAGAAAAAAAACAACAGGTTGTTCGACCCATCAATCACATCCATAACCACCAATTAGATCTAGCCATTTATATGTACCCTCCCACACACAGTCCCTTCCTGCTTAATCTCATCAAGAGATCCAAAATGGCTTGTAAAGGTGCCAAAAAAACACGTAACAAATATTGTTGATTAATCCTACTCGTTATCAGGGATTTGTAGGAACACACAAAACTGGTAAATTTCATTAAAAAGTGTGTCCTGTGTGCATAAGTCTACAG
>VKOC01005336.1:0-23228 GCA_009364415.1 Spea multiplicata | reverse complement strand
ATATATATATATATATATAGTAACAACACTGGATATATCACACAAAACAAAAAGTACTTAGGTAGCATCCATTGCAATACTTCTATGAGATTTAAGGTGTTCTTCCACACAAATCTTAATTGCACTAAAGTATGTTAAATACATAAAGCTGTCATTTTATTATTTTCTCTGAAGGTTCCATCTCATAAAAACACATCACAGAAATGTTTAAGAAATTTTTTCAGTTTCTGTGACAACAACCAGTATGTGCTTTTGTGTCATAATTCTTCCTGGTTAAAAAAAATGTATGAGGCAATATTTTACACGATTAAAGAATTACTTATCTGTAAAGTTTGAGCATTCAGCGGTACTTTTAATTCTGCACTTAGTTAAAAAAAGGGTTATATTCAGCAGAGTAGGTGGAACGGTCTCTTTAATCTGACAACAAGCTTAGAACACAGATATACTATAGGAACAAAAGTATGTGGACGTCCTTCCTTCTGTTATTTCTGTTATACAGGTGTATAAAATCAAGCACATAGGCAGCCATCTTCATAGATAAACATTGGCAGGAGAATGGCTCGTACTAATGAGTTCAGTGACTTTAAACATGGCACTGTCATAGGATGCTATTATTGTGAAGTGGAAGTGTCTAGAAACAGCGTACAGCGTTAGGGGCACACTGTATGAGGGAGGCAGCACCAGAACATCTGACCATAGTTAACAGGGACACCTGGGGCTTTATTGGACATGTGGGTGTATCATTCCGTTTGACACTAGCACCTCCCCTTAACCACTCCACAAACAGAGGACACATAAGTGGCTGTGTTGGAACTTTAAGACTTGGCTCCCTTGTTTGGCACAGGGGAAGCCCTCTGGCTTGCCTACCAACATGGGAAGCAATGGATTAGATGAGGAGGGTCCCACTGGCTGCCACGTAGAGACGCGGCAACCATCCGGGGCTCTGTGTTCCCCACCGGAAGGTCCCCCTATTAACACTCACCCTTTTCAGTCTAGTTAATATTAAACTCAGCAGACAGAGGAGTAATTTTTAGGGCTAATTGAAGGGATTGTTATAGGCCTATTAGAGCCAGTAATAAAAGCATAGAAAGACATTTTAGAGAACTGCATGCTTCCAACTGTTTGGCATCAGTTTAGCGAAGGTCCTTTTCCATTGCAGTGGGACACTGCCTCAAAGCACAAAGCAAGGTTCACAAAGAAATGGTTTGGCCAGTCTGGTGTTGAGGAACTCCTGTGGCCTGCACAGAGAATCGATCTTAACCAAACTGAATTAATTGAATTAATTGTAAGCCAGGCCCTATCAGCAACATCAGTGCCTCACTTTACAAATGATCTTTTGGCACAAGAGTGAAGGCTGTTTTGGCCATAAACGGGGAGGGGGCAATTCCTTATTTATGCCCATGGTTTTGGAATGGGATGTCCAACAAGCTCATATAGTTGTGATGGTCAGGTGTATTTGCGCTATATCAGAAATACCACTGTAAATTTCCTCATCCATCTTATTGGAACAAAAAAGGATCATGTTTAGTGTTTAATCAAGGGCCCCTGGGGTATGTGTTTATCTTCCAATGTAGGCTACAAATTGCCTCTGAGGTATCGGGGTAATCCAGAGGGAAAATGGTAGGAGTCACCTACAAAAACATAAATATAAGGGTTTCCTTTTCTAGTCTGCTATATTAATAGTAGTATCTTCGCTGTTAGAGTGTGCTTGTGAGGAAGGTAGACATTTATCTAGATTTATTCACAAATACTGAACATTTTTCTTTATTTTAGAATTTTAGATCATTTAAATGCTTGCTGTCATAAAGCTATGTCATCTTGCCGTTTTATCAACTGGCTACAGTGTGAAATCATTCAGGGAGTTTAGATTTGAAAAGTGACCTAATGAATGAGTTCATTTTCTTGTCCGCACCCATTTTTTGAAGTTTCGTTTGTATGATATTCTATACATGTAAACATTCTGATTAACATCTGAGTCTCTTCAACGTAGGTTTTCTCAAAGAAGGATTGACCTACAAAAGGCCCACAAGTTGGATCGTGCCTCTAACCCCATTTTTTAGGGTTCCCCAAGAAATGGGCCTACAGAATGAGGTTTAAAACTTTGGAACCTTTATCAGACATTGATTGGCTAGTGTGAGTAGATGGCAATTCCTCTTATGTACCATAGACTGACTGTGGGATCCATCTGCACACAGATTAAGGTTTATGCCTCAAAGGATGATAAAAGAACTCTTGGTACGTTATCTTAGGATGCACCTGCTCACTAAAGGGAGGAAAGGAGAAGGAGTGTAAGGGACCAGGAGCTCCTTTAAGTAGACAGGACCCAGATAGAGCAGTGCATGGAATAAAGGATTGGAGAAAACTGAAAAAAAAATGCAAGCATCACATTAGGACAATGGACGCTTGATGGACACGTGAAGAAGGAGTTCTGAAGGGATTAAATGATCTATTTTAGTAATGGTTTTCAGATACAAGACTAACTCTAACTGCAGTTGATAAGTGCAAGTGGCTTCAACAGACAATACATGAGCAGATAAAGTATTCTGGACCCTACTTTGGTTCATATGGTATGTTTTCCAAACATAATTCAAAACATAAAAGGCATTTTGCCTTAACCTGTTAGTCTATAGGTATATCCCACTAACAGATGCAAATACCCTGTGATGTGGAAGGGGTATGGAAAAGAATGGAAACCAGGCATAGGCAACATGGCAAGGACTGTCCAAGAAGGTCCATGAAACAAGAAGGTCCATGAAACATTATTAAATTGTTCACCATTGACCCCGGTAATTGTCCACCATAAGCAATGTTGGTACCTACCTTATCATCTGTAGAAAGGCATATATTAAACTAAATCCAGAGGCAGTTAGAGATGTCAGGGTGGGGTACAGGTGGCAAAATATTATCTCAGAGCTCCTGACCTAAAAGGTGTAGTAAATATCCCCACCCAATTACAGAAGAATAGCACACCGGGTCCTCACATGAAAGCCTGGTTCTGATAGAATGTAGATTGTTTGGTGCTACAAGTCCAATTGTTGTGAAATCATTGAAACTCTGATGTTTCCATAGCAATGTCATGCTCTTGGGGATTCTATCTCCATCTCTTCCCCAAATACCTCTAGTTATTACTGAAACTGGAATTTGCAATGTTTTCGTGATGCTGCACTATGGTTATAGAATGATTCATATTGCACTGCTGTTTATGCAGCACATCAGCCATTGATTTGTTTCTATCCAACGTGAATATTTATTTTCTGGAGGCATTCCAAAACTGTCACATCTCATTCATTTACTCACATCATTGTTATTATTATTAATGGTGGCATTAAAAGAAATATATAGAATTAAATAAAAATTAGGAAAGTATAGGGGCAAGTGTATAAATACACAATCTATATGTAAGCAACATACAAGATCCTAGTAAAAGGGGAACAACGACTATAATCTTCAAATTCCCATGTTAATATCTCGTAATCTTGGTAATTAGACAGACTTTTGCAGAGCTCGCTGGTCTCTCCATGTGCAAGTACATTATTGGCCCTATGGATGTCCTATAAGCCATTCTTACAGATCATATTTGTATATGTTGTTGGCCACCTCCTATAGGCCCACCATACAATATATGGGATAATAAACTCAAAGAAGGGGATCAATAACGTAATGAAGAACAGGGGAAAATTCCATGACAGGGATCAACCCAGGACTAATATCCCCTGCCCCCTACTGCCCACACTCCTATATGTTCCTGGCTTCTATAAATTGTTAAACTGGTTTGTGTTAGTATGGGTGGCAAATATTTACAATCATATTATCCGGCAATCTCACATTCAGAAGTTACGCGTGTGGAACGTGGATTGTGAGCCAGGCCTTCTGGTCCAACATCAGTGCCTGACCTCAAAAATGGATGAATGGGAAAAAATTCCCACAGAAGCCCTCCAACATCTTGTGGAAATCCTTCCCAGAGTGGAAGCTGTTATAGCTACAAAGGGGAGGGGGGGTCAACTCAACTACATATTAATGTCTATGTATTTAATAATGCAATGTCATAAAAGTCCCTGTAGGTGTAATGGGCAGGTGTCCCAATACCTTTGTCTATATATATATATATATATACACTGAATAAAACCACTATAATTGATATATTTATGAGTGTCTGCAGATCTCGTATAAATTGGTTTGTGTGCTGATGTTGTAGGCACTGCGTGGAGCGGCAGTCCGGTGTTTATGTTGTGTGATGACTAATGTGTGCAGCGCATGTGTGCGCATCGCCGAACACACGGGGAACGCTGGCGGTGTACGCACAGGGGCGCATGTGCAGCGAGGGGGGGGGGGAGAGAGACAGCAGCGTTGCAGATTTACAAGGAGGAGGAGGAAAGGGCAGAAGGGGAGAGAAGCCGGTGCTGGAGGATGGATGTCGGTCGTGTCGGCGGATCTGCATACGTGATGAATAAGTAGGAAGATTCTGCTCCCGGGAAACAAGCGATTGCCTTGGACTGCAACAGCCGGCTAGCAAGCGACCGGGACTGAGGCGATCCGGGGCTCCGTTGCCTGTAATTACAATGAGTGGAAGCGGCTTGGAGCTGCACGAGAAGTGATGAGAAGGCGCGCCGGGATACTGCTTGGATGCTGTAGTGTTGTAGTAGTGGCACAGCCCGGATAGCCGGCGGGCTGGGGTAGGGTCCGGTCCCTGCTGCAGCATTAGATGGAGACTTTAAATACCGAGCCCCGGCTGCAGAGCCTTGCCCAGGCTGAGAAGAAGAGGCTGAACCGAGCGCCTTCTCCTGCCAGACCCTTCTTGAGGGACGGTCACACCAGAGGACCCCCTGCTAAGCCCTCGGTTCTGCCCCCCAAGTCCCCCAGCAGTAGTGTCAGGCATCCGTCGGCCGGGGTCGGGAGCCCCCACAGCCGCTTGTCCAGGCGCAGTGCCCCCGGAGCCAAAGAGAAACCCAGTCCGGCAAAACCCAACACTGCCAAAGCCTCCCTAAGTAATAAGAGGGCGTCCAGGCCACCCCATGGACCCGGAGAGACCGGCTGGAAAGGGGGCAACAGCCGGAGGGAGCAACCCCTGCTTCATGCGCCCTCCTCCCCCCAGCCGGCAGCAGCAGGTGCCAGCCGCAGAAGGGTGCAGCGCTCCAACACCCCGGTTCAGGGTCTTTGCAGCAGCCTGGTGCGGGTCAGCCACACCGACAGCAGCTCCGACCTCTCCGATTGCCCCTCGGAGCCGCTGTCCGATGAGCACCGGCCGCTGCCGGCTCACAGCAGCGACAATGAGTCAGGGTCCAGCGAGCAGGTGGCGGCTGCAGTGCCGGTGATAGTGCTGAACGCAGGGCTCGAGAGGCAACACGGAGCGCCCCCCAGCGGTGGATCAAGGGAGGCTGGGAGCGCGTCCGGCAAGGGCCCCGCGGCAGAAGGTC
The DNA here is from genome assembly GCA_009364415.1 of Spea multiplicata. Lineage (NCBI taxonomy): Eukaryota > Metazoa > Chordata > Amphibia > Anura > Pelobatidae > Spea > Spea multiplicata. Next base: position 17,814 of record VKOC01005336.1, on the reverse strand, counting down.
CGGGGCAAGACGAGGAGCTGCTCAGGGAGGTGGAGGAGCTGCGCTCAGAGAATGACTATCTCAAGGTGGGTGTAGAGCGAGGAGCCACAGCAAGGAATTATCATTGATATTATTATCAATATCATTATTATTATTAAGGAAGAGATGACTTTCCATATCCCAATGATAACAGCAGAGAACCGCACTACCTTCACTACATTCAAAGAGCCTATTACTAATTATTATTATTTATTATCATCTTTTATTTATGTAGAGCCAACAGTTTACACAGTGCTTCTTACAGTACATACATTCAAAGGTAATGATAAAACTAGAATTGACAGACTGACGCCATGTTTATAGACCCTAAATCCTGAAAATATGATAAATTGCGTCTTGACTATGCTTCTTACTACAGAATCAGATTGCCACAATGACCACATTGCTACTAATCCTTTAAAATCAGCAAATCACACATTTTAAACACAAATGGTTATGGCTAGTCCCTTTGACAGACCTACCTGATTCCGTGTAATTCTAATGGTATTTGAGTCATGTTGAAGGGGGTATTGCGTGTTAACAATCGCTTAACAAGCCACTGCAGAATCCATGTACAGCCGGTTTTTGCCCATGGGCCCCTAGGCATGGCATCTTTACCAGGGCTGCTCACCTCCTACATTAGTTTTTTTTCTAGTTTTTGTTAAAAACAGAACTTTGATTTATAGCTTTTGGGGATGTACTATAAGGAATGGCCATAAACAGTTTGCAGGTTCTTCCTGGGCATTCCTACTGCTGGATCAGGGTCTCTCTCAGCCAGTTAGAATGCCACCAGATACCTCTAGGCCAGCATGATAGTGACAGCATGACAGATTATCCAGAGAAGTAAATGACGTGCATTGGAGATGGGACAAATAACGATTGTATTGAAACCCCACACAGTTAACAGGTGCCTATTGCTTAGAGTAATGACACTGAAACAGAGAAACACATAGAACAGAAATGATCAAATACAAAGTCGACAACATAAGTAGATCGCACGCAGCAAACAATGACAAATGTGCTACGGTAAAAAAATGGCAAATTTTGCAATTTAGACAATTAAGTATTTTTCAGAAAATAGATGGAGCAAAGTAAGCAACATAGTTCAATCCTTTGGGCCCATACAACTGGGTCCAGATAGTTTCCTGCTTACACTGAATAAAGAGAATCTCTTCTTTATCGTTTCTTAAGGTTGGTGTCAGAAGGTTTAAGTTGCCAGGATTAGGAACAACGGCCGGGTCGCAGTGGAGACCTAAGTTATTTTGGGTATATGCTTAATATATCCTATAGAACAGAGTTTGGCAACTATGCTAATTGGTTGAACTACAAACATTAAAAAAAAATATTTGTGCATCGTTAGTTCAAAATGGATAGAGATCTCTTGTACATCTAATGCCAGTAATGTCACAATGACAACTCTGAGCTCACTCTACTGTTATATTTCCCATTGTGAGAAGAGGTAGAAAGGTTGTTTCTCAATCTCTTCTCTCCGATCACCCCTGCACTGTGACCAGCAAGCAGGGCTCAATTGACTTGCATTGCAGTCAGCAGGGGGGCCAATTGGAGAGCCTCTTTTATACTTGCCTTATGGTGATCTTCTGGTGTGTGCCAGATAGAAATGCCCGATATATATATATATAAAAGTGTACTAGCGCACTCTGCGAGTGCCATTACACATAGTCTATCTGCAGAACGGTGGCTTCTGCTGACGAGGAGGTCCAGGCTACAATAAAGTCAGCACATACATGTCACTCCTCGCCCACTTCTCCTCCTACCACATCACATTACATCTGCACACTGCCCAGTGACATCAGTAGACCCGCTCACCTGCTACCCGAGAAGGTGGGCATCTTGACACACCTTCTTGGACCTACCTGTATGTCTATAGGGTAGTTTAAAGGGAATAGTCTAGTGATGCCAAGAGGACTTACATCAAGAGAACAAACCGTCTTCCCCTAAGAATGTCCTGTAGTCTTCTTAAGTTACATTGTAACGGTCTTAAATGAGAAGATTAAATACTAATTATATAAGACAGAAGTAAATCTAGTTAATAAAAGTTTACTTAATAAACAATGTGGAGATACATTGCTGTGTATCACCAATAACTTAAATGTATATAATGAGTTTTTAACTGTAGATCAGAAATAAACAGTTATTCTAGATATTTTATATATTTACAGTGTAGTAAAAAGCAGTGACATCCAGTTACAGTTTATGGCCACAAAAGAAAAAAAACACCTGTGCATCTATCAGTTATTTTGCTAATTAGAGGATACATTATCTATAAAACTTAATTGTTTCAGGAAATCAAGATCTGACAGCACTTAAAAAATCTATAATAAATAAAATTATGTTGGTAATGCAACATCCATCTGTTGCCATAGCAGCAGCAACTAGTGAATTTTTAACCTTAACAGGTCTTTAGCTATAGAGATAAATCAGAACCCCAGGCAACTAAGACCCCCTTTGACCCCTATGCTGAAAGGACCTTTGATGTATTAATGTATTATTCCCTGTGATGATGATGGAAGATGGAGGGGCAAAGGAAAAAGATCAGCTATGTCATTACTATGACAGATATAAAATAGTAGATATAAAAAGTAGAAAATGGTGAAAATAATTCAAGGTATCCACTGAAAAACGATACCCGATACTTATTCTCCAACCTCATGCCATCAAGTGACACCTTTTTTACACCAGTAATAATTGCATGTAACATTTTCAACCCAGGGCTTTGTTGAGTAGCCATTTTGTTTCACATAATGTTAGATGATACATGTATAAATATTGCAGTATTTTATATAAATGGTCCAATCAGCAGGAAGCATCACCATGGATGCTATGGAGATAAGACCATCTCTACCTCAGCTGCATTGTAAAAGAAAGATGGCGTCTCATAGCAACCCTGTTTTGTTGCTTACTTCAGAAATGCTACAACTGTGCTCAGACCTGTAGCAGAAGAGGACCACATGGTGTACAAAGGGAAATATACCTGTAATGAGTGCTTGATGTATTATTTCCCTTTAACCCGTGGCTTTTGTCAGCATCTTTTGAAATGATTATTTTGAATATTAAACGACTTTAATAAGTTAAACGCCCCGTGTTACCAGACTCCCTGAAATCTATTTTTGTTATATCCTTCATGACACTAGCAGAGACGACGAGCAGCGAGTCGTTATTACCCTGCCCCCGTCACACAGAACCACTTCCCCATGAAATGAACAATGCCGTGGCTTATGGGTACCCAGTTAAAGAGCAAAGACCTTCACATGCTTTCCAGTTAAATCAATGATACTGAGCTGTATACCGGCACGCTCAGTCACTCCCAAGGACACCATGTGTAGTGTGTGTGTATACATATACTGTATGTGTTTATATGACACCTACTGCCAATAAACATGCTTAAGGGAGGATGTCTAAATACAGGGCCATGTTGTCTCTTGGGTATTTGTCCTTGGCTCAAGAAAAGAGTGTTGTTTATTTATATATATATATATATATATATATATATACAATAATATCTCGTTGACAAGACACAGGGTGTACATTGTGCTGTTATTTTATCCTATATACTTGATGTTGAGAGGCTGTAAACATTTCATTTGTCTTTAATTGTGGCTGTTGAGTTATGTTGTATTTTATACAAGTTTAAAGAAATACCTCTCATTGACAGTAATTAACCGGTGTTACTATACCAATCCCAGAGTCCTCAGTTCAGTTTCCTTACCACCTCATTGTGCCGCTTGATTCACTTTTATTAAGACCCAAAATATCTTATTGATTCACATTACGCTGCTTGACTGATTCTTAGTCCTTGTACCTCCTGGAATTGGCGATTCAGCACTGGATTACCGGTACCGCTCCTGGAGGACAGATAGATAGCAAATGGCTAGCTGGAAGTAGGATTTCCATAGAAATCTTGGGCTGTTCTTGTTGTATTCAAACATATTATGGCAAAAGATTTAATAACCTCATTCTAGTGAATGTTTGCAATATTATCCTCTTGACTTTGGTCCTTGACACACGTACAGCTGTACTCAACAACTTCACTGCGCTATTAAATTGATTTAAAGATAATGAACATTATATAAACTGTTTTCATTGTCTTCTTTACATGACAACTGCATGGAATGACATTGTCCTATATGAGTTACACCTCGACCGCTTTAGAAGTAATTGGATCTAGAGACGGCCCTTCACAGTGTCTTCTGAAAACTGTTTAAATGTAACCCATGAGTATGTATCTGTATTTCAGTAAAGGCTATTTTAAAAGTAATCTGTATTTGCTTCGCAAATAACTAAACATAGACCTGCAGTCATGCCTGTCACTTATACCAATAAACTGTTTTCTCTGTGACTCCACTGCAAAAACTCAGGGCTCCACTGCGACCAAATAGCTGTCTATACAGCCTGGAAATGCTTATCTCGACCCTTAAAGGAGCAATCTAGCTCCATTTTCATGTTAAGTGCATATTGGAGTCCTCATTGCATGGACTCCAGTGAGTTTTATTGCATGGAAATTGGAAAATGCTATTTTGGTCCTATTTAACTCCCCCCCCCCACAGCTGTCTCTTCTGAACGCAGGGAGCATTCATCAGTACACTTTTTGCATACGCTGAGTAGGGTTCCCATTCTAGTTATTGGAAGGTGAGCTTTCGTCGAAATCAAAGTCAGGCCAGCCAAGCCATTGTTGTCCAACCGGTAGCTTCTAGGGTCAACGCAGCTCCACGGGAGCTAAACCTACAGGATCCATAGCATTACATAATGAAGCAGGATAGTCGTACCCAAAGCTTTTCACAGGCATCAGCGCTCACATGCGTAGGGGTCTGGCATGATTCATGTGCAGTTCTCCTCCTCTGACAGCTGGATTTATGATTGAATACAGAGACAAACTGTCCATGCAATTGACAAGATAGCCTGCCACACAGACTAATGTCCTGGATCAATAAAAGGGCATTCAAGACGATCCATGTATTTCCCATAAAAACACTCTGCAGGGAGATTGGGGGAAGGGAACGTATTTTATCATTTCAAACTGTAATATAAGCTAAGCCTCCAACTTTGTGTGTTGCTACTATTATACTCTTAACGCCATTTCTCATTCAGCACTGTAGGATTGGGTGCTTGACCCTTAGTCCAATGCATCTCCATGTCGATTTGATACTGTACTACTGTATAGGCAAGTGTGACAAATGACTAGCAATTGCCATTCAAACTAGATTTAATTTAGAATTCCGCCCCAAATTCCACCGCTTCTTTATAGTACAGCAACCAGCCCGTCTTATTATAAATCCAAGAGTTTTATGTAATGGCGCGGTATTCTTGTTCATTTTGCATGAAGTTGTTCGTTCAGCTGTCCAGCAGCGTAGCTCTTCAAATAAAAGATTGCGTATCCATTATTGAGCTGTAAGCGAGAAAACAGTCCCGGCCGAAGTGATCTTTCCTTTCATGTTGTGCAGACTTGCGTTTGGGTTGGACGGGCTTCACTACTCCATTAGCTCTAGCAGCCTTCTAGGATAATGAGCAGCGTGTCAGAGATAAATTGACTAACAGTGGGATAAATCCCCATAGTACTGGACCTTTCATTGAGCGTATTCATTTCTCATCAAGTGCGGGAGCAGCAGAGGGGGAGGTGTACTAATACTGTTTAGTAGGTCATACTGGATTTTCTGTGAACATGCAAATTAACCCTTTGTATCCTATATATCCTTGGCTTAGAGTAGGTACATTTCGAGCTGTAACACAATTTCTAATGATTGATAAGACTTTTACATTTAAATGCGGATTAGTGAACACAACGTGCCATTGCAACAGAGGAGTGGTTGGAGAGATAAAGGGGGTCTGCAGGCCTATGAAGATATTCCAGCTACAATAGTCCTTTACAACATTGATGTCTACACTGTATTTCTCATGCATTTCAGTTGCTTTTCTTTTGAAAAAGTAAGGACATTTCTAAGTGGCCCCAAACAGTTCAATGGTAATGTACCTTCTAATTCATTATACCCAATACAGCAGCTCGTGATCTGGTGGACTGGGAAAAGAGGCCAGAAAAACATCAATTTCCCTGTGTTATCTCATTTTCTGTCCTTTTGACCGCGAAAAGACTTACTGCCATATCAGTTACCCAAACTCTGTGCCAGAAAGTTTTAATATCTTTACGCAAGCACCAATTGTCACTCCATGATTAGTGCTTGATTGTCGACCTATGTGTTTGTAATTTGCACAGCTCTTTGTATGCAGTATATAATATATACATATACTAAGATATATATATATGTAGAATGGGATGCAAGCAGGGTCTTCTTCATGCATTGGCCAATTTCAACATTATATATATATATATATATATAATGTTGAAATTGGCCAATGCATGAAGAAGACCCTGCTTGCATCCCATTCTACAGCACAGAAGAATATGATGGGCCTTTATAAATCAATAAATAATAACTAGAGAGAATGTCCTCTTCACACACGTTTATTGACTTCCTGCAGGCCCTATCATCTTATTGTGCCTCATTCATTTCACCTTATTGTGCCTCCATTATCTCATACGTTTCACTTTACTAATCCAGACCTCTTCCTGCTTTCACATGTGTTTAAAGGCCAATATTGTACATTACGTTTTAATAGAGGCTCGTGGAGGCAGTGAAATCTCATGTTGATGATGTCTTACCATCTGTTAAGGAAATAAATGACTTTTAAAATAAAATAAAGCAGGGTAGAAATAAATGTAGCATGTTATCGTCCCGGGTAGAACACTATTGCTTTTTTAAACACCGACGTTAGCCGTTAAACAATTTCTTAAGGGGTGTGTTTTTTCCAACTACAGTATCGATGATTTGTTCTCTGCTGTTTTATCAAACTATATACTGGCAGATGATTGGCCTTATAGCGATGTTGCCATCTCAGCACAGGAATGTATTTATAATATATTTCATTTGTATACATGATTTAATTGAAAATATATATGTATCTGATATACAATATTTATAGGAGATACAGCACCTTTAGTGACATTATGGACCCAGTAGAATGGGTTATTTTTCAGTTCTACGGTATACATACTCCACTTCTAGGAAAAATACTTGATTATTACCTTTTTTTCTTCTTATCCTGTAATTTGTCATTGTCTCTGTGTAACCTATAGTCAGATGACTGGGACTATGATGTGAATGAGAAGTTTGGGGGGTATTATAGGCATCAGAATGTTAAGCAGAGATTTCCTGCCAAATGCTACCAGTTACTCTATTTGTTTGCTGAACCCGGTCATCATATTGAAGTAGCGTTTGGGGCTTCCCTTCTTTGAGCTTTGCCCCAGAAGTTTTAGTGGAGACCCAGCAGGAGCTGACTCATCCGTGGTCTACATTGATCTGATGACATCTAAGAGTCCTAATTAGTGTTGATATCCCTGAATGCAATGTACCTTTTAAATAATGACAAGTCAAGGTTTCCATGAGCCATTTGGGTAACACATTTGATCAGTTGCTACATAGAAACCTCCAGATGGGTGAGTAGAGGAGTAATATTTAAATAATCTCAGGATCAGCTAATTTAGAAAGTTTCTAGGTATGCTTATTAGGCAGATGCCAAGCTGTGATAATTTCTGTCCTTTCTGGACCATGAAAAAAATCTTCACCCACTGTATGCAAACCAAATGATCAAACCCTTGAAACAAAGATGCGTTATCACAGCGATACGTGCAGACAACCTCCACTACTACCCGGGACTTCCGCAGGGGCTTCTATGAATGAGCACTGGAAGGTCATGTGACGCCGGCAGCAGCAGAGGTTGTCTGAGCAAAATGTCTCGGTGTGTCCCCTTCATGGTATGTAACACTTAATACTGTCCATGACAGTCTTGTAAACAGGATAGGTCAGCAATGCAAAGGATACTATGGGACAAACTAGCCGCATATCAGACATGTTGTGAAATAATTATAAAGCAATGTAATTATTGTGGCATTGTTTTTTAAATATCGTACGTATCGGTATAATTCAGACACTGTCTATATTCTATATGTACAAAATTATTTGTATTATTTGGGTTTATTGTAAAAAAAAAAAAAAAGATAATAGTAAACATACACCCGCCATGGGGGGCAAATATTTAACACCCAACTAATGGGTTTACCGTTGTCATGACTTGCAAATGTATCAGACTGGCTCCTGCATTGTAGGTATTTTATATATTGTAGCTGATACATAGCTCCATATGCATGCAATATTAATGTTTGAATTGCCATAGAAACACATGCATTTCCCAGCACAGCTGGTGACACAGTGTCTTTAGTAATGGTGTGAAACTAGGCAGTCATCCATCCGTAACCTCAGGGTTGTTGGGGTTTTTTTTTTGTTTTTTTTTGTCCCCCAGTCCTACTCGATTAATAAAATCGAGTAGGACTGGGGGATATGTAAGCATTGGATCAGCTGTCAGATTAAAATGTCAACTTGCTTATCAGTGGCAAGTGGCTTTTGTGCCCTGCTGGTCACAGCTGGGTCTTTTGTATATATAGAATTGGCCTCTTGTAGAATACATCAGCTTTATGCTTGGCACATGACCTCAATTTCTTTATTATGCTATTTAATTGGCTTCCTATCCTATTTGATATGATACATTACAGAATCGTCTGTATCATCTGATAATAGAAAGTTTGTTTTTTTCTTTCAGAAGACATCAGTAATTAGCATTGGTAAGCAATTCACAGTGTTACTTTTTGCGATCTGCTCACTATTCTTTTATTAAAGTTAACAAAGGCTCAGAAGGGTCATCAGTTGAGTTAAAGGGTCAATTTTCACGGTTATGGTAAGGTTATTGGCAGGGGGTATCAGTCATTGTCTTTAAGGGCAATAGTTGTGCCTTATTATGTCTATAAATAGGATGTAAATCATTGATCACCATAGTATGAGGAAAATTCTAGGCTTTGACCTAAAACTCAGTTTGTGACCCCAGGCAAAAGGCTGGCGTGACAAAAAACCCGCTTTTGCCTATGTTAAAGATACCACCGGACTTATTTTTTCATTAGTATATCTTCAGTTGATCACGGAAGTGAAGATATGTTTGTGACAAAACCCTAAATGCCTCCATTCGGTCCCAATCATTATTTTTTTTATAATTTGCCTCTGTGGCATATTAATTTGAATAAAGGTATGCAATGTTTTGTTGATTTAACGTATTATTGTTTTTTGTTTTGTTTTGTTTTTTTTTAACAGCAAGTTGTTTCATCATACCCATCCGTGTTTATTTTCTTATTATTCTTCTTGTTATCCCAGTAAAAATATAGTTAATTTCAACAAGTGAAATGTCACATTGTAGTGAAGATGCTGGTCCAGCGTGTGTTACCAAGGCAACGCAAACACGTGAAGAGTCATTTGGGAACAACACGCATAAACCTATGAGAATGATAACATCATTTTAAAATGTTGATCGTGTCCCAGTCGTTCTGCCCTTGTCCTCATGATAAGGGGGTCCTGACTCAAACAGACTAAAGGAACGGTATGACAAGGGGGGGCATCGTCGTTTCTATTATATGCAGAAGCAAGTTGTGACTTAACGGGGCTGTCTGTCAAGTTGGCAATTAACTCCTCACATATCTGCCCATTTATTCATTATTCTGAAGGATTCATTGCATAAAATTAACACCAAACCAGTTTCTGTGGCATCAAAATATCAGCTCTTCTTTTTGTGACACACAGCGAGCATTACTTGCAAACTTTTGGGCAAAGCAAAATTGACCTAGTAAATAATTATTTCTGCAAAGGGTTTGGACATTCAGCAGTGCCAACGATGAAAGAAAAATGGTGTTTCTAATGGTGCATTTAGTTAATTTTAAATTCCGCAGAGCAGATGGAACAGCACCTTTAATTATAGCATCATCCTATTCCAAAATAAAGAATGTTATTGGAACGCTCATCAATCCACTTGTACCTAACAAAGCTGCCATCAGCCCGTATGTTATATGCTTTTGTGACTCTCTGTATTACGTGCTTCAGATCGGGAATAGTGAGGTTTTAAAATTAGGAACGTACATAATGTCACCACCCATGAGATAATTATCATGGCAGTCGTTCTTGCGTTGATTTACAACACCAAAAACATAGGCATACAAAGCATGAGATCTTTGGCTTCGCTATATATGATGAAAGGTCAAACCCAACAAGCTTGAATGGCCCTGCGGTAAGCATAGTTAAATCACACCTACTTGAGACAAGTACAAGTTTGTTTTTTTGTACTTACTAAGTACTGGAATATGCGTTCTGTTTTGGTCCGGCTGCATGGGACACCAGATTGTCCCTTTAAACTAAAATGTAATGTAGATAAAACTAACGAGTTAGATTTCAAAGGTAAAGGATCATTAGTGATTTAATGTCTGTCGTTATCCCTCCATCATTTTTAGTTTTTCATGACTTGATTCTCTTTAGGATCATGCATTAACCTTTTACTAGCCACAAAAACAAATCATAGATGTGTGATGCTTTCTGTACCCTTTGTGCTTGAATGGCCACGTCTGTCACTTCTCTTTTATGCAGAGAATAAATCAATTCCAAAACCTCCCGTCTGAAGCAGCTCATTTAAGCTGTTAGCATTATAACCGAAAGTGTCTGCCCCCCTTACCTCTTTTTACTGGGATTCTTAAAGGTCCACGGCCCATCTGTGATGGACCATCTGTCCTCCACCTGCACCTGATTTATAATCTCCTGGCACATTTCCTCTCATTTGTTTAATTTTTGCTTACTTTAGACCAATTATTCCACCTCTCAATACAGATTTTAATGAATTCTCCACAGTTTTGGACTATAGATTTTACTTAGCGGAAATGTTTACTTTCCTAAATAAAATCCAAAGCGACACCATTTAATCTTGCATTCTTTCTTTATCGTTGTAATATAATTCTAACTAAAAAAACAACACAGCTCTTTGTAATCAACTCTTTTAGTCCCCGCAGGCTCTGAAGTTGGATTATTTGTTTAACGTTTAAGCAATGTGGTTCGCAATTTAGTGTTTAGTCCAAGGAATGTATGTCTTCAACATTTCAAATGGCCAAATAAGACACACTTGTTTTGTTAATGTGGCTTGAGGGCTTTACCAAGTCTTTATATGTGACTTTGTGATCTATTTTAGTTTAATGTGCAAACACATTCTGTACACATGTGTCCAAATTGTGGTAAGCTTATATCCAACAAACGTTATGTGCATCATCAGCATACCTGGGAACTTTATGGCCCTTTGCGGAAGTCCGTTGATGTCGATGTGCGATCCTGCTTCGGCCGCGAGAAATGGGCAACAACTCGGGAGAGTCTGACTGTCTCTTCGTCAACCCATAGCTATCTGGTGGCAACCCGGAGATCCAGACTCCCAAAGAGTTTCCAGGAAAGGGAAGATGGACAGATCCCACCGTGAGCAGTCATACTGCGTTGTGCGCAGCTCTTAGTGGGCTAGTTCCAAATTACTTATTGCAGTTCCAAAAATCTATAGGGTTTATAGATTAAAAAACTGTATGTTCTATAAACCCACCTACTCGAGTTAAGTTTTCTGAGCTTCTTCCACGTTCATTTATTGTTCCCCTATTGTTACGTTTCTGCACCTCTTTGGTAGAGAGAGTTGAACATAAAATTAATTAATTTGCAAGTTCTGCCACCTTTCTACCATAGCCACACTGAAATGTTGCTAGTGATCTGAAAATTCAGTATGGTGTTAAATTAATGTTACCCGCCAGGCTTAGGTAATTCTAAAACTTTATATAGAGATTTATTTTAAGGTTTGATTGAAAAAAGGTGCTCATAGAGTGGCAGTGATACCAAGTTGTCCAGATCATGAAATAATATCTAGAATAAGGGATTACTTGACAGATGTTAAAATAAAAAACTCATATATAGAACAGTTTACAGCTATGGGCCAAGTACTGGCTTGATGGATAATTGAAATACAGTATGAAAGTCCTTGTTCAATTAAATATAGGTTCATGACATTTTTGAAGGCTGAGGCAATGTCTGCAGTTAACCCATATAAATTATGAGGTCATCAAATCAATGGGTTTCCTTTTCGGTGTGGAAAATCATTTTAAATTGGTAATTCATGTTTTTTTGTTTGACCTTAGGGTTTCTCAATAACTGGCAAAAATAATGTAATCTTTGGCAGGATTTGTAGAACCAAAGGACATTCCAGCTGAGTAAAGGGGGACAAGTAGATCCAAATAATTGGTAATCAATCGCATTTAATGGCAGACAATACCTATTATCCTGAGAGACCAGGAGATGTTTGATGTTAACTCGCCAAACCCAGCCTTATTTCCTCTGTGGGGTAATATTTGAACTGTGAGTAATATTAAAGAGAGGGACTGTAACAGACTGTACATGGGAACGAATACTTAAGTTACCATTATTTCACCAGACATATTGTCATAGATGGGAGCACTCCAGTTTTTAATTGTGGTCCTGGGTTTGATTACGGATTGCCTTTTGTTCTATGCCTCTTTCTTGTAGAGGGTGTGATGGTTCATCGCTCTGCCAAGTCATTCCACCAGCTTGCTATTCCCAAACCTATTATGCAATTTAGGCTCATGTCTAATGTGGTGGGCACATTGAAAGGGGAGGGAGACTAGCCAAAGGGTGTGGAGATAGCAATAGCAGCGATCCCATAAAAAAGATCTAAAAAAGAAAAGATTATTTTCTCCCTTCTCATCTTGGTTATATTAGTTGGGTGGAAAGACCAGAAGGTGTTTTTTTTAGGCTAGGCCTATGGGAACATCTCCCTTAAATAAATGACTCTTTTTTTGTGACATTTCCACTCATTTATTCAATCCCTACTTGAGCTGCCACCAAGCCCAAAAGTCAGCCAATTGGTAGGTATGGTAAACATGAATGTATGTAGGATCGACCAGAACGGCACAGTGAGCCCCATGGCATATTCACTGACATATTCTTTAAATAACGTTGCATTGATGGAACGCCTGCCAAAATTAAAACAATAATAATAATAAATATGGTTTTATAACCAAGTGATTACTATTAGAAAAGAGCATGGGTTAACATGGCGTGTGCACTGTGTATAATTTGTTATAACTGTGTTGTTTTTTTGTTTTGTTTGGTTAATAGGATACAGTGTCTATATTAATAGTTGGAAGGCTGGCTGGCTGGCTGCCTTGGAAAGTATTCCTTCTCTGCCTCCTTGCCTTGGCATACAGCACCTCCTTCCTGCCTTAAATTCAGTGCAAACCTAATAATAGTGTCTCCTTATCCCAAGGCGGTAGGCTGCTAATGGAAGAAGTGCATCTCTGAATCGGAGTGTTCTACGTTAGACTAATCTGTAAAATATCGGTTTCCGGTTTATTCTTCCTGTACATCAGCGTAGATTGCAGTACAATGCAATATTTTTTGCTATTAGTAATATGCCCCGGGGTAATAATAATCATCAAGCTGACCATGGATGTATTTGAACTTCACGTTAAGAGGATTTATATATAACTGTATAGATACAAAGATGTGTATACATATTTATATGCAGTGTTTGTGTATATGTGTGTATGTCATATGACATGTTTGTATACAGTCACACTGCAGATTATTCCTGATGCTATTTGTTATACATATATACAACATTGTAATCATTTTTTTTAATTGTATTATACAAATTACCCCTGATGTGCTGTATTTATTAGCAGCCATCATGCAGGCATGTGTGGTCTTGCCCTATGTTTGTTATAATAGCATTACAATGGAAAGAGATTAGGATTAGCTCTACTATGTTAAGGAACAAAGGTAGCTTGGTAGGGTGCCAACCTTGTGCAGGGTGCGATTACCCGATCCAAGTGAGCGCATGGGTTATTTATGTGGGAGAACCCTAGCGCAAGCCCTGGTTTTAAGTGGTTTTCAGTGCTGGATTTAATGTGATTTTTATTTGACCTTAGACATGATCTTTTTCTCCTTTGCACTTCTTTTAAGCAAGCAGCATCAGGGAACCCAACACAAAATCCAAAACGGAGGAAAGAAAATACATTATTTAGATCACACATTTATACGCTTATCACGTATTTGATAACTGGATCCCTTAAAATGGCTCATTGTAGAAGTGTAGTTGTGTCCATGCTCTTACATTGTATGTCAATGTACCTGTGTACCGGATTCTTCTTTAATCCTAACTTTTCTACGTTCTTTTTTTATTAGGATGAGCTTGACGAGTTGCGAGCTGAAATGGAGGAAATGCGTGACAGCTATCTGGAAGAAGATGTTTACCAGTTACAGGAGCTCCGCCGGGAGCTTGACCGAGCCAATAAGAACTGCCGTATTTTGCAGTATCGCCTCAGGAAAGCGGAGCAAAAAAGCCTAAAAGTTGCACAGACGGGCCAGGTAGATGGAGAACTCATCAGAACTCTGGAACAAGACTTAAAGGTACACCCATTAAGAGACTGCATGCTCCCACTTTTGTTGTTGTGCCTTCTCTTTAACATTTATACCTGCATTGATATTTTATGGATTACAATAATATACCATGATATTAAATTATATGTTGAAGTGATTGTGTCACCAGCCCTTCTTAGGGATTCTTAGTATATAATGCAGCTGCCCAGAACATATCAGTGATATAATAACCTTTATTTATCGGCAAAGTATTTGTTTTCAGACATTGTAGTGCTGATGGGGTGCAAGAAAAAGCTTACTTTCTACTTAATGAAAATGGGTGAATAATAACATGATGATGTCATGGTGGCCATCAGGGAATCTTTATTTTTCATTTTCACCATTTATGCTTCAATTAAATAACTTTTACATGTAACTCCCACAGACACAGAAAGGCCCTTTTTCTGCTGAATGGGTGGATACTATTTTTTAGTAAGACTTGAATATATTGTTAATTTTATTCATATATATGATATAATTTTGAATATATCATTAATTTTGTAAGACTTGTTTATACCTAAGCGCTCAGATAATGTGTGTTGGCTCAAAAATACTACTTACATTAAAAGCAAGGCCAGATCCTGACTAATTAAAGCTTCTTGAACTTTGACCATAGTATAGCTGACTTAGGAAGAGATTTTCAAAAGAATGCTAACATTTATACACCGTTCATCCCTTTAGAGCTTGTTTGTGACCCTTTTTCTAGTTCTAGCTTACTGTGTGCAATATTTGTGTCGTTCCAAACAGGTAGCCAAAGATGTTTCTGTCCGACTGCACCACGAGCTGGAAAATGTGGAAGAGAAGCGAATCAAAGCAGAAGATGAAAACGAGCTCCTGCGCCAGCAAATCATTGAGATGGAGGTGTCCAAGCAGGCGTTGCACAACGAGCTGGACAGGACTAAGGAGGTAAGGACCCCTATGCAATGTTCAAAGAATTTAGTGGGTCCACAATAAGGAACCAAATATATATTGTGTATATGTATGTGTGTGTGTGTATATATATATATATATATACACACACACACACACACAAATACCTGTAATGTTTGCTAGAACCCCAGCTTAACAGTGTCTTCTAGGCAGATGGCCAGAATTTAGGCGTCCTACTTGGGGGACCTGTATACAGAAAGCAGCTGCCATGCGCGCACAGCCTAAAAGCGATGTAAATGTACCAAGCACAGGCTGCTATGCTCACGGTGGGGGAGGACTCATCACATTCTGATATTCCTGTGTGACTGTGGTGTATGTGAAGGCGTTCTGGTATTAAAAAGAAATGAGGTTCTCCCGCAAGACGGTCTCCTTGAATATAGAACATTGGTGTTCTACATTCTCTATTCCTGTGCTGCTCTGGCACCAAGAACTTCAATTTAATTAGGTTGGGTCATCGCATCCGTCGACAACAAATGGATATTCTTAACCCCTTACCTACCATTTCCTATAGGTGTAAGATATAAAAAAATATTGTGTTCTCATCAGCCATTGGTAGGACACAGAACTGCATTTAAATTATTGCTGTCCTGGATCTTGCTTCTTGAGAACAACCTTAATATGCGATAAACTGAAAATTAAACGTTTATTTATATTTCTACACAAAAAAAGAAACATTAAGCGTCTTTGTAAATTCAAATCCAAAACCACTATTCAGCTGGCTGACCACAGTTTTGGGGGTTTTTTTTGTAGATATGGTAGATGCTTCAAATCTGAGTCTGCAAAAGTCACTTTGGAATCACTTTCCTAGGAAAATAGGTTATTTAGTCCAAGTTATGTGACATTTACAAAAATTTTTAAAAAAGTAGGTATGAAAACAGTAATTACATAGTAAAGCTCTTTTTTCAGACTTGGAGCTGGGAAAAATCATTTTGTGTGATCAGCAGCTGCTAAAAGATGTATTGTGTTTCATATGTATGCATGGGACCTGTGCTTTTGAAACTGCCAAGAAAACGTCCAGACGGTTGCCTGGCCTGGCTTCAGATAGCATCGGGGTAACCCAGCTGAATCGCACAAAGCGCAGGGAGGATTAAGTGCAGGACGGCAGCTGCAGCAGCGGACTTTGTTGTGAATGGTTCAAATGATTTTGTTGAAAGAATGAATGGAGCCGGCCTGCTAGCGAGAGAAAAGGAGAGGGGGGTTGTTTTGTATCAAGCTGTTGGATTCAGCAGCTGACAACCCCTTCATTATTACCGTGTTTCCCCGATAGTAAGACACCCCCGATTGTAAGACGTATCGGGGGTGTCAGAGGGGTCGGCTAATATAAGCCGTACCCCGAAAGTAAGACATATGTCTTACTTTCGGGGAAACACGCGTACCTAGCGGGGGGCGGGGGGGGCGGTCCGCACCGGGTGCCGCTCATCACGGAGGTGCCAATTTGCCGGCAACCACGCGGCACCATGCATCCAGAGACGGAACCAGTAATGTCCGCGCTGGAGGAGCCTGCTAAAATGAGCCTCCGATACCACGCTCTATCTTGCGATCCCACGGCTCAATCGTCTCCTTAAGGTCTCAATGCATACAGCTGCTGTGCGCCGGGGTACTGTTGTCAGTCCCGGGCGCACAGCTAAACTGGAAGCCGCGCCCTACCGCTGCCTATCTGAATATCATCCTAGGAGAAGAGAAAGACAGATTAGAATACATGAAGAAGAGGATAAAGAGCCTGAAAGAAGAAAGGAAAAGGTAGGAAAGCATTTAAGTGAGAGTGGATTTGGTATGTGTGTTGGATTAGTATATAATGTGTGATTAGTATATATGTGTGTGGTTTGGTGTACTGTGTGGTTTGTATAGTGTGTGTGGATTTTTCACAATAATAAGATACATACCCGAAACTGTAAGACATAGTGGGGCTTTTTTAGGTGATAAAAAGAATAAAGACACTGTCTTACTTTCGGGGAAACACGGTAATAATGAAAACAGACAATCCAATTAATTTAAGTATTATCGTGATACGCTCCTTTCACGTTCTCATACATTCCTTTTACATTCCTCAACTTTTTATCAGGCTGACGCTATTACGTATTTTGCTTGCCTATAGATTACGGGCTCACTAAACAAAGTTAAATGCGTCTCTTATATTTTTTGCTATTCTGGGAAAATTCAATATTAATGTTCCAACTGACGTATGAGTTATTGTTGATTTAATTGCTAATAAGTGTTATAATCCTCACATATCTGTTCAGAAGACATTTGCCCACACGGTTGTATTAAAAGAGGAACTTTTAAAAAAAGAGGAACTTTTTTTAAAATTAAGCATTAAGTTATGTGTAATACAAAATATCAGCAATTTATCACTTACCTTGTACTCATCTACCGATCCCCAGGTACTGTGAAGCTAGTCCTCCGAACCAGGAAGCATCCTGGACAGCAGAACACTACACTGGTTACATCACACACAACATAGCTTGCAATGTAA
>VKOC01005335.1:0-33645 GCA_009364415.1 Spea multiplicata | reverse complement strand
AATAGGAAGGAGTCAGACTGCGTGACCCGGAGAATCTGCCCCCGAGACCCTGAGATTGGGGCAAAAACCCTGAGAGTTCCAGCATCTGACCCCCGGATTTATAAAGATTCTAGAACATCACCCAAAACACTGAGATCATGTGATTACGCAAGACCCAGAAGTCGTTATTCGTCTGCCACGTGCATGCTTTGGGTGAACTGCTGCCACTTCTGCTGGAAGGCTGTCCCATGTATCCACCACGCACTGACAAAATATTTTCTCACCTCACATCTGAGCAGAATTTTAAAAAAAGCAGGGATCTGGTGGTCATCACTGCTCATGCATTCCGCCTTAAAACGGGATCTTTTATGTGTAACATCCGCTGCCGCCAATAGTATTTCATTAAAAGTCTGGCAGTAGGTACGTGGAGCAGCACCCCAGCAGAAGTGGGAGAAGTAGAGGCTAAAATTAGGAACACAATGACACGCAGAGGGTCGCATCTCTCTACCGATGAAAGAAAATGGCGTCTTTGCCGTAAGTTTACCGCAGCCTAATTATCCCAAGCAGCTCTGGTCCCCCATCCGCCATCGCCTTCCGCAGTAGCCAATCAGATGCTATGCAATGATCCCGTTTCCCGGTGATGTAGCAGCTTCCTATTGGTTGGGGTAGAACTGTTGAATGTGGCCGCCATATTGGATTGTTATTGGCTGCAACCTCATTGTTTTTGTTTTTCTGGTTTTAATCTTAAACTCTTTTCCCCCTCATTTTCCAGCAGAGAACAAATTACACGCAATGAACACCCAATGAACACCCAATGAACATGCAATGAACACGCAACGAACACCCAATGAACATGTAATGAACACCAAATGAACACACAATGAGCATGTAATGAGCACACAATTAACACGCAATGAACGCGTAACGAACATGCAATGAACACATAACGAACAGGCATTGAACAAGCAATGAACACGCAATGAACACGCAATATCCCTCGTTTTCTAGCCTGTACTTTATAGACAGTAGAGTAGAGAGTAGAGGGCCTTTGACCTTCTTCTTCTTCAGCCCGGTTTAGAGGCTCCCTAGAGGGTCAGCTCTGTGGTCGCTGCCCATATAATAGACACTGTGTTCAGCTCACCAGGAGCCGCGTGTGACCTCATCCCAGGGACGGAATAAATCTCCGACACACACACATGTATAAACGGGAATCCGAGAACATTCGTAGCTTAACCCTTCGGCTGCTAAAAATATCATATTCTCCATAAATCAACTAAAACTTTACTGAGAGGGTGGTAGATAAGTGGAAGAGCCTCCCAGCAGAAGTGGTAGAGGGTAATACAGTGAGGTGATGTAAACACGCATTGGGATAGACATCCGGCTCCTGAATCTAAGACAAGACCAAGAAACCAGGAAAATGCTATTTTTGAGGGAGATTTTCAGACAAATGGTGAACCTTGCAAAAAATGGCAAACCCAAAAAGAGGCGTTTCCTGACCATTTCCGGCATTCAGATTTCCCGGCTGTCGATTCCCAGAGCCGAATACGGCCTCTTTTGGTGTGATAACCCCTGGGGTTCTTCGCCACAAGCCGCACGTAGGACGTCTTTGTGGTTCTGAGGCTCCTCACTGGTTTCCACGCCTGCAGCTCATCGTAAGGGTGACATCTTCTCCTTCTGACGCTGACGCGATTGCTGGATTTATTGCTCTTCCTGCTTCCCTCGGCTTATAACTCGAGAATCTCTGCCGAGCTTCTCCTTCGATACTTTTTTACACGTTCCAAAATACTTTGTAGCCACATGGAGCATCTCAAGCAGTTCCATGAGCTCATTCCTGGTGGCCCGGTGGCCACCATGGAGACTTTTGTAGGCCTTCTCCTCCTATCCTCTGCTGATCCGTGTGATAAGAGCCGATAGAGGACAAACCACACAACGACGGGGGACCCCCAATGGCATTTCTCATAACCCCTCCAGAATTCAGTTAAATGTAGTTAATAAAAACGCGTCCCCTTCCTAGAAGGGCCGAATGGGGCCGACCTTCCAGCAGATTCTAGGTTTCTATGTTTTAAAGGTTTTGACACATGCTAAGAACCGTTTGGAATTCCACCGCTTGGGAAATTTCCCCGCAAACGGAATTCCAGGGTCTTAAAAAGTATGTAACTCGCTAAATGTGGACATTTCATGAATATTTCGGGATCGCGTCCCCCTCCAACTGAAACATCTCCTTGTTTGTGAAATGCTTGTGCTGTTCCACTGAGGGATGGAAGGACAGATGTTTCTTTCCAGTGAATATAAACATTTTTTTTTAAAGTCTAAAGTTTACGGAGACGGATAAAAATTATTCAAAAAAAGGAAAAAAATATTAAAAACACTAATGTCTGAATAAATTATATTATTTCTACTAATCAATGAAGTCTTTTTTTTTTTTTCTCCCTCTTCCAAAGAGACAACTCCGTTTCTGGTGTTCAGCCCTGAGCGAGGAGGTTGCCTACAGGAACGAGGGTCTTCAGTTCAGGTGGTCCGACCCTGTAACACAAGTTCCCCTGCTCAGCAATGGATTTGGGTCTCTCGTCGCCGCCTTTTCAACCTGGGCTCCATGCAGTGCCTGTGGACGCCTTCCCCAGCCAACGGCACAGCCTCTGCCATCTACACCTTCCAGTGTGACCACGAGAACTTCCATTCCATCCGACGATGTGAATCCCAACTGGACCAGCTTACCAACGCTTTAGGGATACTGACCACAAATGGCTCCAACCTGCAACAGTCTCCCTCAAACAGCGGCAGACAGTGGCTGATATATGGAACCAACCAAAGCATCTGCTCGGCCGCATTCTTGGGTAAGAACTCCTTAGGAGATCCTAGTGTCTTCTCGTGGGTCGTCGATGGGTTTTCCTGCTCAGTCTCCTTCTTTGGTCTCCTCAAGCTTCCACTCTGTGATGCATTAGATGATTGGGAAGATTAGTGTAGAGAATTGGCATCAACATCATCTTAACCAGAGAGACCTCCAGCAAACCTTCTCAACGTCTTCTCAAGGAGATGACACCCAGTGACCCCACCATTAATTATCCCTCCCGATGTAGAATTTTTTTATCCGACACGTTAACTTTTTGGACAAGCTGGTTCTCTTTGGACCCTGGTCGCTCGTTATATCGGACGTCACGTTGACATGACGATGACCACGTACGACGATCCGGTGGAAACTTTTCCATTGTTTCCCACGCGATTCCTCTGCATTTGAAACTTGGCCCCTTAAGCTCTCTTTAAACATCTGCCTGGTTTGAGTTGCATTTTTATTACAAGCTGGTGGCTGGAGCTTTATTTCCGTGGTGAGTCTGGTGGCTTCCCTTGGTCGGTAGCTGGTTTCCCCGCGCCGGGGGGGGGGGGGGGGCATTTAATTGGTTGCATCTGTGCATTTTTGGCTTTCCTCTCCTCGTTCACTTAACTTCTGGTTTTGCGTTAGACCGTTTGGAGCGTTGTTGTTGGGTTTTAGAGCCGACCTGGATCTTGCCATCTGTTCTCAAAGTTCTGTTCCCCACTTTTAGGCGCCCTATTAATTTCGATTAATCGTTAAGATGTTAGCCAGACCGACAACAAACGAGTTCATGGATAGGATAGAGTGTAACTATTAGCTAATCTCCAAATCGAATGTTCTTTAATATATACTTTAGCACTTCCACTGCAAGCCCCAGAAATATGAAATTAAAATGGGGCTTGTGACTCCTTTTGATAAGTTTACCCCAAATATGACCTCCTTAAGGTCTCACTTATCGTTCACAACGCTTCGGAATATACCGTTCGACCTTAACCTCTTTTCCTATACTGTATCTATCTGTATCGTTGGTGTAACCCCTCTGGTGCTCTCATTGTGCCCCGTTTCTTACATCTCTGTCATCTTTTTTTACAGACATCTACACCATTCAGGGTAACTCCAACGGACGCCCATGCGCCATCCCGTTTAAATACGACAACCAATGGTTTTACAGCTGCACCAGCACAGGACGGGAAGACGGACACCTCTGGTGCGCAACAACGGTGGACTACGGCAAGGATGAAAAGTGGGGGTTCTGTCCCGTAAAAAGTAAGAAAGGGAGGTTCACAGAACCATCTTGACTCGGACAATTTTAGTAGCCATTCTTACGTCTGGTCCATCAACGTATCACATGGTCCAAGGCCTTCACTACCAATAAAACCCACTTTCTTCTATTACTGTATTTCAGGCGACGATTGCGAGGCTTTCTGGGACAAAGATCCGCTCACCCAAAGCTGCTATCAGTTTAATTTCCAGTCGGCTCTGTCGTGGAGTGAAGCGTGGACCAGCTGTCGGCAGCAAAATGCCCACCTTCTCAGCATAACCGAGATCCACGAGCAGACCTACATTAACGGTAACTAAGTAACAATCCGTCGCTCAGATGGATAGCCGCAGTTTAGATGTTACCAGCGCTAAAATATGTTTCTCGCAGGGCTGCTGACGGGGTACAGCTCAACCTTGTGGATAGGTCTCAATGACTTGGACACTAATGGTGGATGGCAATGGTCTGATGGGTCACCGTTGAAGTTCTTGAACTGGGAGAGTGGTAAGAACTATCTATCTTTCCCCTATTTTTCTTTTCTCTCCATGTCTCGCCAGCTGCGCCTTGGATTTGCAGTCTAAAGGCACTAGGTGGCCAATTTCTGATGATTGTTGGAGTAGATATGTTAGCCAAAGACGTTCTGGTTCAGAAGGTTACTTGTTGTGCTATTGTCTTTGGAGCATGTCCCGTCATGTTGATTCTGGATCTTTCCCTGACTCAGATCAGCCAAATAACTCAGAGGAGAATTGTGCCGTGATCAGGACCGAGAGCTCAGGGGCCTGGCAGAACCGGGACTGTGGCAACGCATTACCGTATATATGTAAGAAGGCCACCGCGTCCCACCAGAGTAACAGCCACATAGGTGAGAAGACGCGCCACTGGGCGTCAATGGTCTCTAAATGTATGTATGACATGAATTAGTGTAATTAGCGGGCAAGGACTGATTAAGGTTTGAGTCTTTACAGCAGGGAACACGGGCAGACTAGACGGGGGCCGAACGGGGCCGATCTGCCGGCAGGTTCTATGTTTCTATGTAGCATTTATAGAACAAGAGTTCTTAAAAAGTAACGGTCGTTCTGTAGACGTTGACCAAGTGCCTTTCTCCGCCAGAACCCGTGGAACCCGATGTGGAGATAGAATGTGATGCCGGCTGGCTGAGTTTCGGTATGAACTGCTACCGGCTGAACACCGACAAGAAGACCTGGCAGGAGGCCAAGAAGGCCTGCGTTCGACTCGACGGAAACCTCGCTAGCATTCACAGGCTACTGGAGCTGGAATTTGTTACCAAACAGGTTAAACAAGGCAAGTCATCCAGATCAGGGGCAACGTCTACACCACCCTTCTCTACCTTCTGCCCCTGTGATGAACGGTCGACCCTCTCTCTCTATATATAATGTATTCCCTTTCCCGGTCAGACTCCATCTTCCTATAACTTCAAGCACTTTCGTTAAACACATGCTTGCCGATGATGGGGTTCTTTTAGAGATGGAGGTGAGCGACCTGGTTCTAGGGTTTTCTAGAGCAATTTAAGCCGTTGTTCCTCCCCATGCTTTTGCTTGGGAACATATCAAAGAAAATGGCAGCGGCTCCTCTCCGCCAAGGCCGCGTACGTTGGGGACAGCCCTGGTAGGCAGAGGGTAAGTGGTTTGGCAAAGCAATAAAATGTATTTCTAGCCACCCGGTTCTTTCACAGATGTAGAGGAGCTTTGGATTGGACTCAACGATCTCAAACACCAGATGAATTTCGAGTGGTCCGACGGAAGTTCTGTTACTTTCACCTCCTGGCATCCCTTTGAACCTAATAACTTCCGGGATAGCATGGAGGACTGCGTGACCATCTGGGGACCGGTAAGTCTTTGTGGCTTGGAGAACGTCGTGTAACAATAAAGCCCTATTTCCCTTTTTTTTTGCCGTTTCCTTTTATTTCTGCACCGAGTGTGAAACGCTTTGTAATAGCAGTTTTTTTTTTTATCTTTAAAAACCCAGGATGGAAAGTGGAACGACAGTCCCTGCAACCAGACCCTGCCTTCCATCTGCAAGAAACCTGGCGTTTACAAACAACAGGGCAAGGAAAATAACCATGGCTGCCAAAAGGTACCAACGAGCTGGCTACTTGCAGCTAGAGGTCCATAGCCGTGGGTTGGCGGCCTTTAGTCAACCTTGGGTTCCAAAAAAGACTCAAAGTCATAGGAGGGCAATTGATATTGCAATGAGTCTCATCAGGGTCTTAAAACCCTGGCAAGTGCCCCCCTATTAAGGGCTGAGTCGGACCTTTAACCCTACCTGTGGATACACCAAGATTACATCTTTACCTTAAAGCCATAAAGTTATCCCTTTCTCTGCTCCTTACAGGGTTGGAGCTGGCACAGCCCGTCCTGTTACTGGATGGGAGATGAGCAAGTGACATACGGCGAAGCCATAAAGGCATGCTCCGGGCGCTCGGCGAGGCTGGTCACCGTCCAGGACCGGTAGGTTCGGTGCATTTGGTTCATAGAACCCCTACCTAGACATCCACCTGTTGCTCCATGTTACCCGTTCATCCCCCGTCCTGTACTGTGTAACTTCTCCCCTTGACTTTCTACAGGTTTGAGCAGGCCTACATCAACAGTCTTCTCTATGGTTCCGATGGCAGCTACTACTGGACCTCCTTGCAGGATTTAAACCGGACCGGTGTATTCCGCTGGCTAGGGGGGGATGAAGTAACTTATACCCACTGGAACCGGGACCAACCAGGTACGTCCCAGAACATAGTCGGACGAAGCACCGGATCGTCACGCAGGAGATACATTTAATTCAATATTTTACTGGCCGTGAAGAATTTTGGGGGATTTTGTCTGTTTCTCGACTTATCTGAACGGCCTTCTATGGCTTCAGTATTCCTTTACAACCAGCTGGGTTTGTTCTGAAAGTTATTTCCAGAATGCGACCTAGTTTAGGACCCGATAAATTGGTGAGTTTTACAGAATATATAAAACATTGTTTGATTTGTCCATGAACTGTTGAGAAGAAGACATCTTCTAGTGATCTCGGAAATATTTGGGTTCTCCTGATGTTCCCAATGCAGGCTACGACCGAGGGGGATGCGTTGCGTTGGCTACTGGGAAATCCCTGGGCCTATGGGAGGTTAAAGACTGTACCGAGTTCAGAGCGAAGTATGTGTGCATGCAGAGTCTCGCCCCACTCATCCCGCTAATACCTGCCATACGCCCCAACTCCCAGCATTAATGGAAGCTGCCCAGACGGCTGGAGTTCTGGACCCAACCTGAGCCACTGCTACAAGGTGAGATGGAGTTATGGGGGGGGAGGCTGGTAGGAATATGAATGAGGGGTCTTTAAAAGTAGAAGGAGCGACTCAGAAATTGAGGTGGTCTTGGAAGACGGTGGCTTCTCAAGTTGGAAATTATGGGGGTGAGGGACAGAAAGTAGGTCATTAAGGTTTGGATCATGGTGGGACTCCAGGTTCTGGGGTATATAATCCTAAAACACTTTACGTTACAGGTTTATCACTCGGAAAATCTGCAAGATAAAAAGACCTGGATATCAGCCCAGTTGTCCTGCCGTGAAATCGGGGCTCAGCTTCTGAGCATCTCCAATGTAGAAGAAGAGCATTTTGTGGCCCATTTGCTAAGTAAAATTTTTGGGTAGGTGCTAATTACATCGATTCGTGTTTTTTTGCCCATGTGCCTCGCACGCAGGTCCCCGACGTATTTTCTTGTTGTGTTTGTCAGCGAATCAGATTCTGAGGCTCACGAACAGCACTGGTTCTGGATTGGACTCAACAGACGGAATCCTACTGGTGACCAGAGCTGGGTCTGGAGTGACGGGCAAGGGGTAAGTGCGAAAATGGGCAAAACATCTCTAGGTACTCGATCCAGATCCAGAATGTGGAGGTCTTCTAGAATTAACTTAATAACTGATGGTATAACCCCGTATTGTGTCATCCTCAAGACGATCTGTGGTGAAGTTGCGGTGCCCATGTGGTTACGGTACTTCGAATTATTTATGGAACACAACTGGTTTCAGGATTCTTTAGATCATGTGGATGTTCCGAGGGAATGCTTGTTCTCAAACTCTAATATCCCTCTCTAGTATTCCTACCACAATTTTGGTCGTAGCAACCAGGATAATGACGACATCAGGGGGTGCGTGGTCCTAGACTTGTCCTCCCTGCAGTGGGTGGCCCTCGAATGTGAATCCCAAATGGATTGGATCTGCAAACTTCCTAAAGGTAACTACATCCCAGTGAGACAGAAACCGTCCTCGTAGAACCCTTTCGTTTCTCACCGTTTCCTTTCTGTAAATAATGGGGGTTCCCATTCCCTCTAAACCTCACTTCTTCGCATTATGCTGCTTCGGTTGAATTCGTTGTAGCTTGTAGTGCATTTTATAATTAATATCTTGCCTCCCGTCCGCAGGAACGGAGATAAAAGAACCTACAATAACAAAAGGTATGTTCTGTCTTGGCTTGGTAACTTAGGTCTTTGTTCACAGGATTCTATTAATTACCGTACTATCTGGATTTGTTCTCCTTGTTACATCCGCTCATAAAATGTTACTACCTGCTCAGGACTCAACGACATACGTATTTAATAGTTTCTATAGCTGCTCTTAGGGATTAGGTGCCCAATTAGGGGAACCAATAGAACATCCAGTTTCCTGGGTTTGGACCTTCCTGACCCCCACCTATAGGCGAACATAAGACCGGAGGGGAACCCGGCCTAATACATGGCAATGGATTATGAAATAAGGGACTTTGTTATTATTATTATGTAGGATATCTTTAGTAATTCTGGTTCATTGACCCTCTCCCATCATGTCTGACGGTTCTTGAATTTGCTTTTTGTCCGCGCAGGCAGCACAGAGTGGTTAAAATACGGAAACACCGAGTACAGGTTTTTTGATCACCACTCCAGATGGTCCCAAGCTCAGAGGATCTGCACTTGGCTCCAGGCTGAGCTGGTGTCCATCCACGATCAGGCCGAGCTGGACTTCTTGGGCCAGAACCTGCAAATGGTATGGAAAAGCATGGTCTTAACCCTATGGATCTATCGGAAGACTGTACTGCTCGTTCTAGGCTTGGTCACATAGTCCCGATAGCTAGAAGTTCATTTAATGTTGAGTGAACACTTTGTCTAGTTTGGATCTAGTACAAAACCCGTGGTTTATTATCTAGCGAGTGAGGTCCACAGATCTATCACGTATCTATATAAGTATCCATAGGGGGTGGTCTGTCATTGCTTAACAAACGTTCATGGAGATTATTGTAGGTTTTCAGCATTTCTAACCTTCTACTTTCTTCTGAATAGTTTTCCAGTGGCCAGGAGCAGCACTGGTGGATTGGCCTTCACACGTACGAGAACGATGGGCGCTTCAGGTAACTGCTTTACACTGCGCAACGCTTTACGGGGGGCTGACAAGACCCCACAGCGTCATTCATTTTCATTAATTACAGTTACATTTTCTTTGTCCAGCGTCTCGTTTCCCTCTCTATTTGTCCCTTTACCTTTCCCCTCTACACCCAGCTACGGTCAACCAAGCCCTGCTTCCCTTCCCAGTCCAAACCTCAGCCCTTATCATCTGAATTTAGCCTTTCACCCCTCATTTTTGTTTTTTTCTTGTATCAAAATGTAATTTAATGGAAGTTTGTTTTATGGACCCTTCTGTTCTCCCAAGGTGGTCTGATAAGTCAGTTCTCAGTTTCGTTCAGTGGGCATACGGCCGTCCAGGACCGCCGACCAGAGAGAAGAAGTGTGTGTATATGACGACAAGTCGGGGTGAGTACAGCGGGAAAAAAAATTGTTTTCGACCACATGATGGACATCGTTCCACTTGCTTCTCCTAATTCATTGTTCTTCTTCTTCCTAGAAGATTGGAGTGACCAAAAGTGCCTCACTGCTCTGCCCTACATCTGCAAACGGAGCAATACCACAGTTCCACGACCCACTCTGCCACCGCTATTGCCCTCAGGGGGCGGTTGTCCAAAGGGTTGGCTGCCCTTCCTCAACAAGGTGAGCAGGTGGTTGGGGGACTGATCAGAATCCCACATTAAACATCTTATACGTACTAATGATATGCAATTCATTGGGTGTAATAGTATCATATACCGCACCTACCTGTTCACAAGCAGAGGAGAACTTAAATCGTGGCCCGTTACAGACACAGGAGCACTCGCATGCCCCCCCCCTGTTCTCCGAGATGTACCATTAGGTCTACTACGATTTTTTTTGCCCAAATCTGCATTAACGCCCCAAAGTGAGGAATCGCGTTCTCTTTCCACGCAGTGCTTTGGCATCAAAGCAGACAGCAAGTCGGAGAGAAAGACGTGGCAGCAAGCTAGAGATTCCTGCAAGCTGCTCGGAGGAGAACTGGCCACGGTCAGTAATTATCTAGAACAAGGTAGGTATCATCAGTAATCACGGTAACTGTATCAGTATGTATTGTCCTTTATAAAGACATAACGTTTGAACCAATGCGGGACCTTCTCAAGACCCTCTGTATGTAAGAGCTTGCAGACCCCCCCCTGCCTGGTTCTTTGTTGTTCTTCATAGTAAATAATAGACTGTAAGCTCATAAGAATCTTGTAAGTACAGCCCAGTAAGTCTGACAACAGGTATAAAAAACATGAAGACTTTACTTTATCGGTAGCGGAAGGTAGATAGAATATGATGATGGATAAGATCCATTCAGCCCCATCAAGTCTTTGGCTTCATCTTAGATTCAGAAGCCATATGCGTGTCCCATGTAAACTCACCCCACTGTACTACCACTTCTACTGGGAGGCTGTTCTATTTTTCTACATTAATTGGTCTGGAATTGGAATCGGCACGCCAAACTTTAAAGGGACTCCTGGGATATAGAGTAAAGCGCCACCAAAAATCACTTGCGTCTGATGTTAATGTTAATTCTTCTATTGCGTTCTCTCCAGCTTTCATCACATCCATACTTCCAAATATAACTATCGACCTTTGGATCGGTCTTCACAGCGTCCGACAGAAGTTCCAGTGGGTTGAAGGTCAGCCACTAGATTATGTGAACTGGGGCCCCGGGGAGCCGTCTAAGAGGAGTTCTTCTGGAGACGGTGAGAACCCGGTGAGTGACTTATCAAAAATCGACATTCCTGCATCTGCAAGGCGACACGGACCCCCTATCTCTAAACCCACACCTTTCCTTCATGTTAAAAAGCTTGTTCGAGTCCATCGCAGAGCTAGTCGCTTCACTTAGTTGATGTGCCCCCACTTGCCTATGTTACGCTCATTATTGTAGCACATATCTGTAGTCACTGACGACCATGGATTCCAACCTTCAAAGACTCCTTTCTTATACATCTGGGCCATCAATTCAAGCTATTTGGCCACCTCAATAGCCGCTAATCGGTGTTTTATGGTTTAGTGCAACATTCTGAAAGTGGCATCTTGTAAGTCCAGTCCGGTAAGTCTGACATCAGCAAAAAGAAAAGGAATGCTTACAAATACAATGTTATTTACGCACGTGGCAGGTTAGCTGTGTAGCCATTTCACATGGATTGCCGCATCAGTCGACCGGCAGCTGGGATGCCACGAGCTGCCTGAACAAATTAGGATTCATCTGCCAAATTAGCAAAGGTAAAGCCCGATCTGCGCATCATGAGTTGCTTTTCATTGCATCCGATATAGGAAAACAAAGGCTTTTTAGTTTTGCCTGAACGATGGGAGGGTAGATACCTTTTTCTAAGCATTTATATCAAATATTAATACCTAGAAAATAACTCAAACTGCGAGATGCTTATTACTAATTATTAATCCTGAGTTGCCGCTGTATTTGCTCTGGATTGTATTGTGTTTTTGCTCCTTATTATCGGTCTTCTATTTTCAATATGAAATCCTCTTTTCTCATTTTTCCCCCCCTAGTTCCCTCTCTAAATCCTCCCTCTGAACCCTTACCCCCCTTGCCCGGCCAGGATATCCGTTACCGAAACAGCAGTTACCTGATCATGCAGAAACCCGTGACCTGGTCAGACGCTCGTCTCCTTTGTGAGACTCGCAATGCCACCCTCACCAGCGTCCCAGACCCCTACCAGCAGGCGTACCTTACTATGGCAATCGGTTTACTGAATACTCCAGTGTGGATTGGACTGGCCAACGAAGAGGTATGGCTCATAGAGGACTGTGCTGCTATTTACACTTTTGGGTCTATTCACTAAGAAGCTGAATGGTCAGATACGATAAGTGCAGGGCCGGACCTGGCCAGCCTCCGCCTAATGATAGAAGACGATGGCCGACTATGACGTGTTATGTGTTTACGCTCATGGCCAGTCAGGACCTGGTTACGGGTTCCTAGCGAGTGTCCGCGACAATACATTTTGTGAGTTACAGACGAGGGCATGCAAAGTCAATGTTAACTGGCATGTCCTCGCCTAAAACTCACTTACGTTAAATAAAAAAAATTAAAAATAATGATAGATAAATAATATAATACCTATCAAAAATAATAATAATAATAATAATACGTGTCTCACAAGTTAATGATTTTACAAGTTACAGAGTTTACCATTTGTGAACAGACCTGCCCGAAACATTCAATTTGCCTTCTTAAGATGAGATGAAGTTTACCCGCCGCCTTCTCCTTCATCTTGTAGGGCGGACGATCGTACTCTTGGCTCACAAATGACGGCGTCTTTTACACCAACTGGAGGGACGGAGAACCCCAGCACCTGAGCGGCTGCGTGTACATGGACTCAGAAGGGAAATGGGGCACAGCAAGTTGTGAAAGCAAAATGCCGGGAAATATTTGCAACCTTAATAGCAGTGAGTGCATTGATGGGCTAGTGTTTTAAGTCAAGTTAATTATAATGGTCCAGACTGGCTACCTGGCACACCACTCAAATGCCCAATGGGCCGCTGGCGGACATCACCACCTACTCTGCTGCTACAGCTATGGGCCACACAGTATTTGCCATCTGTAGCTGTTGCGGTGGGCACCGTATCTCCAGTTATTAAATCATGTATTGGTTCTCTGGGTCCTATCATCTCTCTGCATCCTCACAACCTTGCAAATGAGCTCGCCTGAGCTTTACGGTGTAAATGTCACATTTTGTATCTAGGAATAGTGTTTGTTCTTCTGGGAGATTGGGAACGGTGATACAAAGTATTTACAGTTCTAAATTAGAATTAAATTATTTAGGTCTCCTCCATTCTGATCCCGGTTTCTCTCCTGTTCTAAACCAGCTTCCATCAAAACGCACAAGTGGAGCTTTAATGGCAGCTGCCCCAGGTCGATCGGTGACTCTTCTTGGATCGCGTTCCGTAATTTCTGCTACTCCTTTCACATGGAGATCAACGTCAGCCAAAAAGAAGCATCCAAGAGGTGCCAGAAAGGTATTTTGTACATGCGTATGACACATATAAGCGCTGCTGAAAGACGTATGTTGACCAGTCAGTTGGCCACTAGCTGGTGTATGATCCGTATTGGGGAATCTCTTGGTGTTCCTTTGGTGATCTAATGCTGTGGAGGTTCTTTTGCAGTTGGCGGAGACGTCCTAACCATAGAGGATGAATCTGAGAACGTGTTTGTCTGGGAACACCTACAGACTTACGAGAGTCAATCCAGAGGAGCCTGGCTGGGAATGTCCTTCAATGCCAAAGGTATCAAATGTTACATAAATGCGAATATTGTGTGATATGGGTGGTGGGTGAGGTTATGGAGAATCCCAGGACTAGATGGGGATACGTTGATGGACAATAAGTGGGAAAGGGATCAAACAGGTGAAAAGGATTAGATTGGTGATTGGATATGGATATATGATGACTCTTACCTCGGTCACAACCTGGTGGAAGAACCTTGAGTGATCTGAAGCCAGAAGAGCTCGTAGGAGATGCCTGGATTAGATTTATCACTCTACGGTGAATTAATCCGAGGTACCTAGCACTAATATAGGTTACGGTGATGTCTTTCGCTTACTGTGTTACTTTCACCCAGGTGCAAGCCTCTTATGGAATGATAACACCCCGGTCAACTACTCCAACTGGGGGCAACAAGACTCGGGTCCCAGTTTGCTGAGTCCAAACTCCTGCTACTGGATTCAAGGCAGTAACGGACTATGGAACCTGGGCTCCTGCACTAACATCAGCATGGGGGTCATATGCAAGTTATCTAGAGGTGAGCAAACCTGGGGATCCACCTGGGCACAAGATGTTATGGATCGAGCCCCAAAATGCTTTTAATGAACATTCGTCTTTTAAGGAATAATTAGCATTGGCCGGTTGACTGTGACAAATCTACTTTCTTGGAAATGCTCATCATTTTTATATGTTTCTTTATAATTACCACCAGTAACGTTTCAGTTAGACCTTTGGGTGTCTAAAATATCTAATGATCTTGTTTTCTTTTCTTTCAGCTCAAGAAGCAGAAGCTTCAAAATCCAGTAAGTACCCAATGATGGTGGAACAAGGCCCACCGGTGAAGTGCTCTTCAGCTCCATCACCAAATTTTTAATGAAAAGCTAAAGTACTTTTGAGATTTAAACGAGTATTCCAAGTGGATTGTTGGTTTAGAATATTGCAAACATGGGGGACGACCCGGGGGGTTTAGGAGTTAAAGGGGAGTTTTAAAGAAACATTCCATCAGGTTTATGTCAGCCCCGACACGTTTCTCCTGGATGAAGGGCTGAGTTAGCCCAGTAGAATGCGGAGTTAATGAAGTGAGGTTGACTTTCTTAGGGACATGAGGTCAACGTAGAAAACTGTCATATTACATCTTGTATCAGTATTGGTAATCTGGTCTCTTCGGTTTCCCGCAGTTCTGCCAGAGCACACTACAGCGATAGCGGTCGTGATCCTGTCTACGGTGGCCCTTTGCGTGTTAATTGCCGTCATCATCTACCTTTACCGGCGCAGGAAACACGAGGCGGAACGAGGAGCCTTCGAGAGCGCTAGATACAGCCGCACCAATTCCAGTCCGGGGGGGTCGGCAGAAAAAAATATCCTGGTCTCGGACATGGAAATGAACGAACAGGAGTAGTACAGACAGGGTGTGATTTGAAGCACAAAGAAAAATAGTGAAGCAGAGGTGGGGAGGGTCAAGATTGTGACTTTTCATGCTTCCAACAGCCCGAAGACCCAAGTGGTCTTCGTTATCGCGGAGGGTGCTGGATGACCCTTGAAAATTACGAAGTTTTACCCATTCAGTATTCAATGGGGGCTTCAATGCATTGCTGTGCAGTCTGTTGTAAGCCCCCCCCCAACCCCAAAGATGAAAAATATTAGAAGCCCTATCTCCTGGACTGATCCAGTGTCGCCACCATCTCCCCTACCTATGTACTAAAAACCACAGAACGCAAGATGGACGGACAAGAGGACAATCATTGAGGTCCAAGCTGCGTTCACTCTTAAGAGACCCTCCCTACTTATTTGTACCCATCGTCATCCTGAAATAATGCTGGAAGAGTTGGGAGAGTAGGAAGAAGGATAAGGCGGATGCCCAAGTTAAGCACCCATTTCACAATGATATAGAATGACTCTTTTAGGTGGCCAGTAGACATGTGTTTTATCGCCATCCGGTCCGGGATTCCCATAAGGCTGTAGATGGGTGTGGTTAAATGCTAGCTCCACCCACCTTTGCTAGACTGGTGCCTATTTAGACCCCTGTTCGAACCCAGTTTTATCCATATTTCGCCCAAAGCGTTAACTTCATGGCCTTTTTATCTAATTACATCTTTCAAGTAGCTCAGACCCGAGAAATAATCCCATTATCTTCTCGCCCCTCTGCTTCCTCTATTCTATATTTCATATTGGGCACCAATACCGCTTTAGCAGATTCTGTTTTAATTATTTTATATTTTATTTTTGTTTTGCTTTTATACTCATTTTCCTTGGCTTCCCCTTATCCATTAAACAAAGGACCAAAAAAACCCTCAATTCTGGAGCGACCTTAAGGACCAAAATAATATATTTTAGTGATTTTATAGCCTGTACATCAGTAATAACAGTGATTTATGAATGTATAATGCCCCAGGTAAGTGTGAATGCAGCTTAAAGGGTATACGATGAACCTTCTCATCTCATAACATGAATATCTCCAGCAATGGAGTCATCTCCACGTGGGAAGGTCGGTCTGTGACAATTTTATCTCAAGTAAAGTCTATGGTTTTTTGCAAAAGACTCATCTCTAAACTGGATCACAGATCCCCACACACAAAAAAGCTTCAAAACTCTATCATCTCCCACCGGATCTCCATCGTTGTTGCATCTCAGAAAAATGACCGCAAATACCGAGTTCTGGATAACTTAAGAGGGAGTGACCTGGAACCAAGAGACACCATAAGCTGTGTGCCAAATTAATGAGAGTTAGGATCAAGCACTATATTTTTATATCTGTACGTCTATGTCGGGCGTATTGGTATATTTAAATGGCAATAAAAGCGAAAGCAATCATCTGTGTGGTTTTTCTTGTGTGTAACATAGAAGCATGGGATTGGTACATAAAGGGTTAAAGACGTATATTATAGAACACCAGGAACTTCCTTTGTGTTTTTTTGTCTTTCATTGGGGGGTGAGAATAAGATAACATGTGAAGAGTTGCTCGCAGCAATTTAAACAAATTTATTTTATATAATAGCTCTTTTTTTTAAACATTACGGAGACTATTCCTGGATTACCCACTAGATGTCGCCAGAGTATAACGAGGGAGGAATAAGCCTGCGACACCATAAATGGTCAGGAACATAGAGATGTTTGATGAAATTATTATTATATTGCTCCATCGTATTCTGCCGCCCTGTACAATGGGTGCAGAGGACATAAATAAGTAGCGCATCGCGTAACAATATGGACAATATGGAATATGAAGGCGAGGAGGACCCTGCTAAAATGAGTTTACAGTCAAGAAATGGGACATTCAGCCTTGTATGCCACTCCAAAAAGAACAATGTCACCATGGAAACCAGTGGAATTTTCTTTCTGACTTTACAGATGTAAAGTCTTGTATTGGTCCAGGACAGACACCCATCATATCAGGGATCACCTCAAGGCTGGTCCTCCAGATCTCCCCCCACCTGGGCTTTTTGTGAAGGGAAGTCCCAGGAGAGTCAGTAGGGGGTTTTGCTACATACCTTCCTTAGGGGTCTTGTGCTGAGGTTTGTTCCACTTTAAAGTTCTTCTAATTCAGCACTCAGCGGTGCGTCTAGCCGTCACCAGCACTCAGCGACGCCTGCAAACTTGGTTAATCCAGCACTCACATACATTTGTAGAGTCATATATTTATTTATTTTTAAATGAAGGAAACAAATAGTTCCTAAATGACACAGCCACACACAATAAAGGGCATTGATAACGCAGAAATCTCAGGCTTCAGTGTTGATCCTCCAAGAATTCAGGGGGAATCTTGGGTGTTATCTGAAGAAAGAGAGAGGCTCAGTCAACGAAGACAGTTTTGTTCCAACCTCAGACCAGCTACATTTACTTCCAGAGAACAGAACCTCAGGGTTCATGGATTTTCACATGCAGCAATCAAACATTTTCTCAATGAGATATATCTAAGGGCTGTTTATCTTCATGGTCCCAACTCTACGGACATCTCGAAAACTCCTCGAGCGGGAGGCTGAGCCTTAACTCAACCAGTCGCTGTAATCTATTCTATCTTCATGTGATGTTATACAGCTTAATCTTTTCAGTGGGATGCCCGCTTTAATAAACGCCTTCAGTAAAGGTGCTGCAAGCCAGCGGAATTGCATTTGAGGTTTCAGCAAGAAGCAGAAGAACATTGCTGAGGTTCTATTTATGGAGATGGATTGTCCTACTAAAAACGATATGAATAGACAATAATATCCAAAGAAAAGCTGCATGGTGTGGACCGGGGGCCGACACAACACGGGGATTTCTGCTAAATAACGAGTGAGTCACAATATGGGGGACCATTAATCACGTAGAAGTTTCTAGGACGTAATTAGATCAAGGCGAAATCACGTTCCCATTTGAGAGCCAAGATAAATGTCTCGGTGTTCGAAGAGCATCACGTGAACGGGATCCCTGGTTTAAATATAGCAGACAGTACGAGAAACTCTATGTTTCTAAACAATGGTATGAAGATACTACGGAACTTCAGATAGGTCACTAGGACTTGCCCAATAGTGGTGGACGTTCCCTAAAGCATCTGTTCCGCATGCTACTGTAACCAGACATTACGGACGCCACCCCATTACCCCATTACTAAAGGGAGGACAACGGGGACATCTTCATTGATCACCCCCAAGAAGATGAATACCTAAATAATGTATAGCTCACGGTCTTCCAGGAGCAGGAAATTGTAAACTTGCCGCTAATTCACTCATCCCTTGCTATAGTATCAGACTTTTCTCCATTTTCTTCCCCGCTGCATATACTTAAGCTATCAAAGTTATATCTAACGAAGGAACCTACTTTCCCTCCTTTGTGATCTGAGATGGGAGATACGTCTTGAAATCTGCAAAAATCAAACCACAAAAAAAGAGGATTAATATGACTATGAATAATTGTGACTTATGTGGGACGGACGCATACAGGAGGTCGTGATCAAGTTTTGATCTGATGTATTTTCTTGTTACGCTACTCAAATTCTTGCAGGATACTCACTAGAAGGCCTAGTGAGGGTCATGAGTTGGTGCAACTCTCACCGGCCAAACCACAGACTTGGAAGCCCCTATCAGAAAGTATATTTCCAGCATCCAGAGCTCCGCCACCCACACCATGGACAGCTATCTTTGCCAATGTCACGTGTAGCCGAAGAAATGTAACCCTTTCCGCAGCAGAGGCGCGGCGGACACATTGCTTCTGAGACGGTTTAAGCAGTTTGGTCATGCTTTTTTATCGTTTAGCTCGACCGATTAAATTTATCGGTTTACAGCTTCTTATATTAAACATGGGAAACCGAAAGATGCCAAACCAAGAAAAAGAGTATTTTAGGAATCTTTGAGTGTTTTTCTTGGAATTGGCTCGATGGTGCTGAATTGTAATGGTGGTGTAAGGGTAAATATAGGAGCGTGAATGGCAGAACTGTGTTATTACAATAGCAGTGCAGTGGGGATGGCGGGGTGGTAGTTTGCGATAGCACGGTCGTGAATTGTAATGATAGGCTCCAGGTGTGTTATTATGGTAATGGTAGGATGGTGGTGTATAATATACGGAGTGTGTTATTATGGTAGGGTAGCGGTATGCTATAATGTATGCCTAGGGTGATAGGAGTCTGTGTGGGAGGCAGTTGTACTCACCTCTGTGACCTGATCCTGGGTGTTGCTCAGACGAAGCAGCTCCTCGTATCTTTGATGATACAGATGGAGAAGTAGCATAAGGTACAAGCTTGGGTACCGCGGGTTCTGCTCCTGTGTTTGGGAAGAAGGGTTAAAGTAGTAGATTGCCCCCTTTGATCTTAAAACTAAATTGGATGATGTTTGGGTGGTATGGTGGTTGAGCCTATTGTGCACTAGCCAACTCTCTGTAACAGAGGGCAGTATCTCACTGCAATACCCGAGTATTAGTTATAGGGGGCAGTATCTCACTGCAATACCCGAGTATTAGTGAATAGGGGGCAGTTTCTCACTGCAATACCCGGGTATTAGTGATAGGGGGCAGTTTCTCACTGCAATACCCGGGTATTAGGGATAGAGGGCAGTATCTTACTGCAATGCCCAGGTATTAGTGATAGAGGGCAGTATCTCACTGCAATAACCAGGTATAAGTGATAAGGGGCAGTGCGTCACTGTAATACCCAATCTTAGTGATAGGGGGCAGTATGTCAATGTAATACCCAAGTCTCAGCAAAAGAGGGGAAAAATCCAGCTCAAAGCAAAAGCAACCAATATCTGCATTCCCTGCTAATAGTAACCCTGTACTACATTCTGGGATACAGCGTTACAGATACGAGGTCACCTGAGTCTCCTGGTGTTTTCTGTAATGCTCGTTCAGGTTGAACCCGTCTATTTCAGGCTGAACTTTCTGTTTGCACATCTCACAAGTCCTCACCGCATCCAAATCAGCGCCTGTCACGGGAACGAATGAACGACACACCTTCAGAAGCAATCATGGGTATGAGTACCTTTTCCTCCTCCCCAGTTATTCTAACAGTTAATATGGCATTCTAACAGTTAATATATGCTGATCTAAGTCCAGAACCAATAAAGTAGCAGCTCTGGAGCTAAGCAGCAGATAAAGCAGGGACCGTATGTTAATAAGGATTTCCCGATGCTAAATGTCCACTTATCTCCCCATTATGTGCGGCCTGACACCGTTATTGTCAGTCACGGACGGCACCGTATTAATATTAATCTGCCTGGCTGGCTCGTTAGTATGCACGCGGGTCACAGCCACTGCATACATAATTCATATTAAGATGACCTGTCCAAGTCATCTTCTTGTTTTAAACTATGACGAGCAGAGATACACGATGTTGCTGCTACCCAAACACGCTATGTCGGCAAGGAAGGTGATTAGCACGGCTGCCAGTGGGGTTTATTCACTAAACAGCGAAACGTTTCAACTTACTGATTTGACTATGCATTATTTCTTGCAGGAGAAACCCAATGAGGATGGTTCTTTATAACGCACAGACATCAGGGGTAAAAAAAAAAGAGTAATAGCCAATGCTGGTGGACCAAAAATGGCCAGGTCAGTATGTTAGGAGCTCCATGCTTCTAATAAACATTTAGAAGAGGAAGGCAAGACCGTGATGACCACCTCAGCGGGTATACCAGTCGTTGCTGTACAAAAACCAGGGAAGGATACAAGGCAGATGAGGCTTTATGAAGTATACATCCATCTCATCGTCATCGCTGGTCAGAGGAGGCCAGAAGAGTCCATGCTAGGACCGATACCAGCAGATAAATAAGATGCGTTGGGTAAATCAATGTTCGGTCACTGTCAGGGCCACGGGCACCTGGTGGTATGGATAACCTTGGACCTTTCTTGTTTTCTCTAATAAAGAATTAACCATTAAACACCCTGCAGGTAACTAAGAACAACTAGATTCTGACAGCAGCAACGCTTTCTTTGAGAGGTCCTTTTGGTCAATGATTTCAGTATTGGGCGACCCACCAGTAGCTTCCATGTTTGTTTCTTTCCCATGGCAAATTTTTCTAACTTGACTTCTCTTTGGATAGTCTGTTAACATTAATAGTTCTGTTCTTGCCAACATTTTGATTGACTATTGACGTCTGTTTCATGACATGCCACCGAGCTCGAAGATAAGTCTGACAGTCAGACGAAGATCGTTTCTTGCCAGACCTGTGTTATATTTTTGTTTAACGACGGGAGCTTTTGTGTCATTTGCATTCTGCGAGGCGCTCTGCTGCGTCCGCGGTTGTTCTAATGTCTATTAGGCGCATTTAATTTGCTGTCGACATTTGTCCTTTTTAATCATTGCTCGTGCGTCTAACATGTTTTCTTATTTGGTGTTACCAAAAAAAAAACCCAAAACAATAAATGATGATAAACAGTAGAGGTGGGAAAAAAACCCATTAATTCAAGAGTTATTTTACAAATAAGTAA
Source organism: Spea multiplicata (assembly GCA_009364415.1). NCBI lineage: Eukaryota > Metazoa > Chordata > Amphibia > Anura > Pelobatidae > Spea > Spea multiplicata. The sequence continues at coordinate 12,110 of VKOC01005335.1, read as the reverse complement.
TTGCCGATTAAATTATTAAAATGCTCCTTTTTCGTACAGTATATTATTGTTGTAAAAATGGTCCCTTTTCATTTATTATTCATGTAAAAATGGCCCCCATTTCGTATGTTTTTGAAGACCCCTTATCTTCCGTTCTTACCTGACATAATCTTGGCCAGCAACCATTTTTTCATGCACTCCTGATGAACGTATTCTAAGCTCCCCGTGCACCGGCAGGGTGCTATGAGATGGTTTTCAGGCTCATCACCTCCCATGAGACATATCCTGCAGATGTCTCCCTCCTCGTCTGAGTCTTCCTGCAGCAGGCTGTAGAGGAAGATAGAGGAATCCGCAGCTATATTACATCACAAGTAAACATTGAGCTTAGAATAACAATATAATTGCACGGGCGTTAATAAAATTACCATTTAAATAACTGAAAACCAGACACGTCTCACCTCTCCTGCAGTTTTCTAAGCTTCTCTGGGTCTGCTTCTGGTTTCTTGGTAGCTAAAACCCTGGCAGCGTTTTGGTCTCCAGGTTGTCTCCTCATCGACAGAGTAAGGTAGACCAAGCCCAAATTTTCACTCAGCATGCGGATGTCTGGTACAGAGGGAGAGGGGCTGAGGGCAGAGGTAGCAAAGGAAGGAAGAGCAGAGGGTCCGCTGCTGGCCAGAGACTGTTCCATGGCCTCCTGAGACATTGTTGAGTCTTGGCAGAGTAGATCATAATCTTCATGGTCCTCTCCGATATCTGCTAACATAACATTACTGAGAGGAGGCAGAACTCCTTCCAAGCCCCCATCCGGGGAGTCTATATTATTTTCTAGAGGCGCCTGAATGACGTTAAACCTTTGCATGTGGCTCGCTTCCGACAAGTTATGAGAAGTCTCAGGAGAATTAGGGTGGGAGTCACCAACAAATTCTTGTGATCTGCTAGTCATCGTTGGAGATAAGAGACGCCTGGGTCTTCGCCTGCTCCTCACAGGTGTTACTTCTCGAAAATTGAGAAACTCCTCTTCGTTTAGGTCTTGAAATTGAATACTGGTTTGGCTTTCGCTTTCATTGTCGCTGGAATATCCATCTTCTGAACCTACGCTGAAGGACTCGACAACATGGGTTTCCCGAGTATTAGGTCTAGTTCTTTGTGACAATGTTCCCTGATGGTCTTCGCTTTCCTCAAATGGCTCATAACTTATCTCCGTTCTTTGCGATCTGCCCTCTCTTCCTGAATTACAGACACTAACATCTGGACTAGCCTCCCTTCTCATATAACCTTCAAATGTTTCTCCATAATAGTTGTCTGGAAACTCCTCAAAATGGTCATCTTGTAAGTCGTTTAACGAGTCACTGAAAAACATCAAAGGAGAATCCCTGGAATCTGACGTGATGGGGTAAGCATGCGACGAGGCAGAAGTATCATCTTGGAGTTGGATCAAGATTGGAGACGGAGCAGGTTTGTTCGTAGGGTCGTGCATTGTGAACGTCTCCTGATCCAAGCGAGAAGACTGGGTGGCCATCACAATGTTCTGTTGTTTACTTCTCTTCTCTGGTTCCTTAAATCCTCTCATGTTCTTATTGCCTGGAGGCTCTACAATGAAATAATAAAGTTCTAAACATCAAGGGAAAAAGATGTTATCACACTAGACATTAAATGGAAATAAAACCATCAGGTAACACGGAAAATCCAATATACAACATTTACATTTTTGCCAGGGGTTCTTAAAAAATAACTCAAAAGTAGTGCTAGTGCAAAATAAGCTATTAACAGCTGCAATAGCTATAAACATTGTATTTAAATGAATGTACCTAAAAGGGCCCTTTTCATTTATCATCAATGGAAACTTACTTAGTCTGTGGGCACTGAACGTGTCTGATGGCCATATTGCCTGTTGTCCGGCCCTAGCCTGCGCGGTTTCCCTGTCCACAGCACTGAGGTTGGCTTGAAGCTTACGCGTATGCAACCTCTTCTGCTGCACCACAATCCGCGGCTGTACTAAAAAGGATAAAAAAGCGAAGAAATAAATCCCCAAGAGAGGGAGTGTATTCAGCCATCAGACATTGTACAGCTCTGTGGAATATGATAGCGCTATGTAAATCAAAACACGATAATAAAAATAGACTGTAAGCTCTTTGCCATAATACCCCAGAATATAAGATCAGTGGGACTCTACATCATTATAGCACAGTAGCCAGAACCGGACTTCCTAAAATGTTAATAAGGCATTTTTTTGGGGTTGTCTCAAAATGTTAATAAGGCATTTTTAGTGGGTGTGTCCAAATCACTAGCTCCTCCCACCTCATCTTTGATTTATATATTAACTTGAGTTATTATGGGTGTAATTTTTTACATATAGTATACGTTTTATCTTGAGCATTGTGTCTGTACAGTTTGCCCCGGTGACACCCCTGTGCGCCCGACGTGTCTCACCTGCTGCTGCTTTTTGTGTTTTGGGCTTTGTGGTCTGGCTTGTGGCCGTCTTCATCCTTACGGCCTCTCTGCTCTTATTTATAGCTGGAAATCTGGACTGGTTGCTTTTGGCCTGTGGTTCCCTGTCTTGCTGTCTCTCCTCAGCAGATGGTCCTGAAAACTGAAGGTAGCGGAAAAGGTTCGGTAAAACAGGCTCCGCACTTGTCCTTTCCTGGTCTTACCGTGAGCCACAGATAAATTATACCGCCGTGTTGTCCTCCCTTAAGCGACGAGGCTTTAGGGAGACCACCCAAACTCAGAGAGCTCTTTGAAGTCTTCTTGTGACCTTACTTCTGTTCCATGGATGGTATAATTTTAAATGGCCAAATCCCTTTCAAATGGAATTAGAGGATAAACCCAATATGTAATTTAATAATACCTTATAGACCTACGCCAAGGGGCGTCATTGCGTAAATGAGGGTACAGAAAGCACGTGTTACCCGACTCATCTGCCTGGTTTTCCCGGGAAAGTTCCCCCAAAAAGCAGCATTAAAAGAATGGAGCTGTTCGGACATAACACCTGTTATGCCAGAAATCTTTCTGTCTACTAAACTATTAATGCAAAGAGAAAAATGCCAAGATAAGTAACTAGAGCTTCCAGAAACAAACAGCTGCCCCGTCCAACGTAGACATTACTGCCATCCAAAAGGCAAGTTACGGCAGATTTCTAGCCATGCCTTTATTTGATCAACGCGGCGGAAAACGGTTTGTTTCATTTTAACTTTGTTTTCTGTCATCGATGTAGGTCATACACAGGGGTAAAGACCCCGTAGCCACACAGGGGTCCCTGGTTACAAGGTAAGAATGGTAGAAAGGAAATCTGGAGGGGGGGCAACTTCCATTAAGTGGGGTTATTAACTGAAATGGATGAAGTACAATCCCCTTGACTCATAGTAACCCCGCTTTCAGCCAGGTGAGGATCATGGGAATCATAGTTCGGGATCAGTAGGAGAGCCGAGTTCCGTTAATGGCTAAAAATATTCTAGAAGGCATCAAAAATAGCAGAGGTCAAGGAACAGACCATAACAGGCTCATTGCGTGACTTACCTGCTTCTGTGTTGCCATCCCGGTTTGCCACGGCTTCTTGTAGCTGCGAGCGGAGTGCATGCTGTTGAGATGATGAGACGTGGCCAGATGTTGCCTCTCACGTTCTGCCTGCTCCCGCTCTCTCTCCTGCCGTCTCAGATAAGCCTGGGGAAGAGGGTCCCATAGCATGTGAAACCAGAGGCAGCCCTACCATAATGATAATTATCAGGAAGGAGCGTGAAGAATTGTCACCTATAGGAAAGGTCTGGTCCTGCTTAAGGCGCTTATCTGCCTTTTATAATAATAAGCAGCTATAGAATATATAAGCCTCTGACTCTAAACTCAGTAAACGCCAATAGATTATTTCTCCACAACCCAAGTTCTTCGGAACTCTTCAAGTCAAAAATTATAAGTGATGCCCCATAAAGGATGAAGTCAAGACTCCTACTCCAGCTGCATCTAACTCTGCCGATCCTCGGATTTGTAGTTCATAGAGCTTACAATCTAAACAGAACATAGAAGGGATTCATATAAAAAAGCGGCTTGTGTTCTTTGTTGGCTGTCAGTGGTTGGTAATCATATATTTTGATGCTTGAAGAAAATACCCCATCCTCCTACTTTTAAACCCAAATCATAGAGTGTTCTTCCCCGCGTACACGCTGCTCCGTTCCAGTAACTGTACGGCAAAGCAAAAGCTTAGTGTATAATAAGAAACATTCCGTATAATTTCCCTTTTTTTTTTTTATTGTCTCGCGCATACGTGCCAAGCTGACAGCCATCCGCAATATCCCAGACTGGAGCCAAGCTTGGAATGCTGACTGAAGACATATTCAAATTATGGCAGAGACAGAAAGCATTGCTTTATACTCTGAATGTGCAATGATTACTCCGTGAGAGGAAACGACAAGGTGGGCTTTGGAGGATCGTCTATAAGACGCGGCTTTGCTAGAAAAAAAACTGTTTTCCCACAAAACCAGGGCAAGATGGAGAGGATGTTTTAACAAGGTCTTCCAGTTACACGGCCGTTCAAAAGTTTGGGGTCACTGTTAGAAGAGTCCTTGTTTTTGAAGAAAAGCACATTAATAACATGAAATGGATCAGAAATCCAGCGCAGACGGGGTTAATGTAGCTGGAAACGGCTGCTTTTTAAGGGAATCTCTTCATAGGCGTACAGAGGACCTTTATCACTCCCATCACTCCTGTGCTCCAATGGCCCTTTATCACCCCATCACTCCTGTGATCCAATGGCCCTTTATCACCCCATCACCCTGGGTTCCAATGGCCCTTTATCACCCCATCACCCTGTGATCCAATGGACCTTTATCACCATCACTCCCAGATCCAATGGCCCTTTATCACTCCCATCACTCGTGTGATCCAATGGCCCTTTATCACTCCCATCACTCCTGTGTTCCAATGGCACGTTGTGTTCGCTGATCCAAGTTTACGTTTAAAAGGCTAATTGATGGTCAGAAAACCCTTTTGCAATTATTTTATGGCCAGAAATATTCTTGTTTCCCATAAAAAAAGCTCAGTGACCCCAAACTTTTGATTGGCAGTGTGTATATACCGTATATTATCAAACATAAGGACGCTGGGGGTGGGGCGTCACTAAATTCACCTAGGAACATCAGTAAATCTGGTTGAAAAAAGACACTTTCTTCCCATTGCAGCTTTTGAGAATACCTTAAATTTTAATTTAATCACAAAAATTGAAAAGCGGAATTTTCTGACATTTAAAGACCCTGCGGGTCACTGAAAGCAGATGGACCTTTGGACTCGGTGGATGTCACGCTTTATGGGATCCCTGCCTTCTCAGAATGTTTGGGGGTCAAATACCTTTATGTATAAGGGGTCCTATTACTTTGTCGCGGAAGCTGCAGCTCCAGCTTTTACCTCGTACTCCATGTCTATTCTGTTCTGCATGTCTCTCATATGATGCCGGTTGACAATTGGCGCTCTTCTGTCCCAATTCGCAGCCATTATGATTCTGAACTACCCCGGGACGGGCAAATAAACTGGACCTACCATCAGAAAGAAAAAGAGAAGTTATAAATTTTGTTTAAAGTAGAGCAAAATAATGATAATAACAACAACAAAACAACAATCTAACAACAAAACTAGAAACAACAACAATGTAATAATAATAGTAATAATAACAACAATAATAGCAAAAACAAAGCAACAATATAATAATAATAATGTTACTTTTACGGTATCTGGACCGGAACTAACCCCTTTGTAATCTGGGGATCTGGTCTGTTAATAAACAATGCACCAGTAAGGCCCCAGGGGGTCCCGCCGGGATCTTTGGTCCTAGAGGTGACCTGTAGAGGTGGCCGCAGCCTGCTGCACTGTGTAGCGTCCTTACAGCTCCATGGTAACGGGAGGGCGGGGAGAAAGGTGAGGTTCTAGGAGCCTGCGTATCCATGGCACCGAGGCCTTGTCAGAAACAGTCACTCATGAAGCCTCCGGTTACAACTGTGGAAACGCTGCCTTATAATGCAGTGTAACTGGCGTCTGAAAAAGAGACTGCTGAGTTAATTAAAAAAAAAAGAGACCCAAGGCCCAGCTGATCCCGGAAAAAAAATAAAATTAAAAAAATACACAAAAAATAAATTGTTTTCGTTGGGAATCCATAATTCCTGAACCCGCTGAAAAGTGAACCAATGAAAAAATAATACATTTTAAAACGTACATTCATCTTGCGCCATCGTATTCTGTAGCGCAGTACAAAGGGTACAGGACATAAGAAGTCGTATATACCATAACAATTTACCACAGGTTAGAAGGGCCCTGATGGCCCTATATATGTGTAACGGTTTGGGGTGCCGGCCTAGCAGATTACAATATATTCTTCTGTATGAAAATAGGGGTAAGACCCTTATATCCAAGAATCTACCCCCTACCACGGAACAAACTGAACATCTGGATGATAATGTTTATATTAATAATAAGATGGGGGGGCAGAATGTGTTCTTTACCCCTACACTGCTTATGTTCAACCCTATGTCCACAGCACACCATCCATCATTGCATTATTTTGCCCCCTTTGCCCTCATAGACCAACTATCATCATTCCGAATCCCATTGCCCCCTCAATAGCCGCATATCCCTTTCCATCATTGATTTGTCTTCTGATTGGTATCAGTGTCCTCCCGTTACTCTCTTCCCATCGCGCATCCCGCCGCAGATAAAAATAGTTGAAAGGGAAGGTTGTGCATCCTTAGCCTCCGTCGTCATGGTAACCAGTGATGGGATAAGATACCTGTATCACTCGGGAATCTTTCTCAAACCAGCCTCTCCTTTCTTCAGTTGCCTAGCAACCAGCATCCAAGCTCAGGCCATACAAGGTGTCTGAGCTCAAAGCCCGGTGTTCTATAGGAAGCAAATCTCTCAGAAAATGGGGGGTTTATAAGGAAATCGAAATGGGATTAAGAAGTCGTAAGCAACTGTCAGCCATCATGTCATGATCTTGTCTGTTTTTCAAAAAATCCATTTTTGGGGGGCGAGAAGTAGTCGTTGTACATGTACAGTTGCCTTTACGTTGATATACACAATTCTAGTTCATTGGGACAGCCTGGCAGTAGAATAAAAGTCATGCTTTTGGGCTGTATTGGCCAGATAAGGACAGTTGGCAACTATGATACAGGCTCTCCTTAGTAGAAAGTAGTAGCAAAGTGAGCCAGATCTGAATGACCCCTTTAGTTGGGTTTTTGAAGGACAGGTTAATGTTTGGTCCTCATGGTCTTCATAAGGACCAATAAAGGGCAAGATAACTCCTGGCTTGTCTAACGGGAGCAAGCTAACAAGACGGAACTGGCACTTCACGGCCAGCAGCTGCCTGATGATGTCAGCGTGACAGGCCACACGTTACGCTTTTTATGGCCATATCTGGCCGACAGCCAGCATGGTGTGCCGGATGGCCGGGCCTGGTATCAATACGTTTCGTGCCTCCCAAATGTCCTGCTTTCCATGGAACAGTCCTGATTTGGCCACTCTATCCCACTGTCCCAGCCTCACCAGTTCCCGGTTTGTTCTTCGATGTCTCGGGACACCAGAGAACGTGTACGGTGCATGCTCAGAATTGTGGCAGCGCGCCGACACTCTGCCTCCCAGGCCTCGGCGACCCAATTCCTTAGGGGTATACGTCGGGAAGTATGGCGTTTTAACTCATTCCTCTTTATATTACTAAGCAGTCATCGATGGGCTACCAAGGGAGTATCAGATAGCCCAGTGGTTGGGTATTCATACATTCTGGATGAATAACATAGTCTGGTAGGAAGTGTCCCCATGAGAAGAAGAGGTAAAATTGGGCAGTTGAGGACAGGAAGGACTACAGCCCCCCCTGTCACTAGCACTAAATGAGATGACGAAGACGGGCAGTGACAGGGCCAATTGGTCCGCGCCGCTGTGCCGTGTATAAACTATTCTGCCTTTTTCCCTACTGGCCGGAACAATTGATTCGGTCTCGTGGTTTATTCAATGCCATTAATCAGCCGTAGTGTCGCTTGCTACTGCCATCTCTTCTGTGAAGCAGATCACTTATCAAATCCACCGGGATCACTCACTTTTTTTTCTTAATATAGACTGGCCGAACATTCTGTGAACTGAAAGAAAAAAAAAAAGGGGTCAAATACCGTGTTTTTAATGAAAAAATACATTATGAAACACTATACAAAGATACCGTGTTTTTAATGAAAAAATACATTATGAAACACTATACAAAGACTTAAGCATTTAAAAAAATACGGAAATAATTCGCCAAAAAAAAAGGAAAAAAAAATTTTCAGGGTCGCGTTCGTGAGGTTCTTGACAGAGAACCTCCACTACCTCGCTCACTCACTCGAACATATGCTGTTTTGAACTTGTATTGATTACCAAGTTTGACTGATTCCCACTTTTTTTTTCTCTCTCTCTCGCTCACAATCCAGGGGATGGGGTAGGTGGGCCAGGTGGTGCTGGTACTTCTCAGTCCCCATTATCATTATTATAATATTTACTGATGTTACTGTCCTTTATCGTAGCATCGATAAAAGTCCCACATTTTAGAACGTAAACATGGATATTATACATTATTAGCCCAATTTTAGTTTGGCGGGTCCCTGTTTGGTCCTAAATCCCTGCGCCCCTCTCTCCTCCCCCGATGCCCCTTCTTTCCTCTCTAGATACCCCCCCTGTTCTTCTAAATCCCTCAGTCAGTTATATTTGTATCAATGAATCAACCATGGAAGGCCTTAATAAAACATGTGTTTAGGGGTGTGTTTAGGGTGTGGTTGGGGTGTGTTTAGGGTGTGGTTAGGGATAGGGTTTAAGGCATCAAGGGAGGGAAGAGGGGCATCAGGGGAGGAGAGAGGGGCATTGGGCAATAAAGGAGGACTGGCCCTCATAAAGACGCGTGTCTGGGCACCTGGTTACACAGTCTGGAGGTGGTTGATTTACTAGGTGAACATTCAGCGAGCTGCTGGAGGACTCAGTAATCGCCATCTTTATTTAAACTTCAATACTGTGTATATGAGGGCCGGACTGGGGAGGAATAAGCGGCTCCGGCACTTTAAGGCCAGTGGTTGGGAAAGCTGCGCGTTAAGATTTTATACGCCTCTGGCCCCGCACTGTATCTATAGATATATATATGTATATACATATATAAAAATAAATAGTAAAATATTAAATAGGCTATTATAAAAATAGTCGGGATATACCGTATAGTATAATATATAGTATAATATAAATAATTATGTTAATATATATAAATAGTATATAATAACATAAAGTAGTATACTTTAAATATATATATGTTATATAGTTTATATACACGACACACAATAATAGCTGCATTATATATAATATAATAATTACATTATATATTAGTAATGGCATATCAAATATATATTATTTACACATACATAGTAAATGTATGTATTATTTATTATTTACACATAGATAGTGTATGTATATAGCGGTATATATTATATTTACTTATATATAGTGTATGTATATAGCGGTATATATTATATTTACTTATATATAGTGTATGTATATAGCGGTATATATTATATTTACTTATATATAGTGTATGTATATAGCGGTATATATTATATTTACTTATATATAGTGTATGTATATAGCGGTATATATTATATTTACATATATTTAGTAGTTTTGGCTGCTCCTCTACAGCGCGCCGGCTCCCATTCGGTTCAGCCTGCAGTTCCATGACCGCCCAATGACTGTTTGCAGAAAGTGGGCGTGTTCGTGAGTCCTGCTTCTGAATGCATAACGATTGGATGGGCGTGGTCTCTCACCCTGCTCGCGTGTGGTGAATGAGGCGGTGGGCGTGGTCAGGCCGTACTCAGGGTTCCCGTGGCTCGGTTCGGACCGGAGATTCGGTCTCGGAGGGAGGACCCGGAGGTAGAGCACCCGAGGCAGGGCGGAGCGCAGCGGGGCGGACCTGGAGAGGGGGGGACCCCGGAGAGCCAGGGCCGGTTCCCGAGTGGAGTAGGGAGCCGGCCTGGGGACAGAGTCTGAGCCAGCACCCGGACAGAGGGCGAGGAGGCGCTGCTGCAGGTGAGACACGGACTGGGTAAAACCGGGGCTCTGCGGCCATAGACCGGGCTCTGCAGTGCTATGCTTTAGACTTTGCAGCGCTGCATTGCATCAGGCTGTACAGTAATGCGATGCTCTGCAGCGATGCTGTAATGCTTGCAGTGCCGTGCATATCTTCATGTGGCTCTGCAGTGGCGTGCCGTCAGGGCACAGTGCTGTGTATGGCGCCGGGCTGTGTGTGTCAGCACCCCGGCGATGTGCTGTAATGGGCTAAGCAGGGATAAATGCAGGTGTACAGCGCAGGTCACACTGTCTGCCAGTCATACATGTGCCCATGCGTGTGTCAGTGTACACCCGGCAGTGCAGGGATTACACGGCAGCCACCTGGGGGATTAACGGGTGGGAACGATGATTAACCCGCCCGGCTGTGTGACCTCTGGGGGTCTTCCATGCACCTCTTGCCTCTCATGTCCCACCGACCCCCTCTTTCTTCATCTAGGGGTCTTGGTACACCTATGCCTTCTCTGTCTTGCTGCCCCCCCCCCACATAACCCCACTATCCCTGCCCCTTTTACCCCCAATCTTCTTTCCATTCCCGCCCTTAACCCCATAGTTGCCAGCACTTGTTTTTGCCCCTCTTACTATATCAGCTGATGAGCTTCATTCATCCTTTCTTGCCTTTGCTGCTCATTCGCGTCCCACCCTTTCCTGGTGATAAATCCTCCTTGTCACCGGAGCCATTACACATCAGCAGCGCGCGTGTGGTGGCTACCGTGGCAAGTAACGTGGCTACCGTCTGTCCCTGCCCGGGGTGATAAGACCGTGGCGCCCGTTCACATAGCAGTTGTGTCAGCTTTGCTTGGCTTGGTTTCAAACGGCAGAGATAAGCATATCCTATATGATAAAGGTCTGCATTGTAAATGTTCTTATTGTCACTTTACCCCGTATGAGGTCATCGGCGCCGAAACAAGGCCGATCCGGAACATTTTCACCATTCTCCCTGGTGCTGATCCACACGAAGGGCTAAAAAAATCACATTTTTATTTAATCTTAATTTTTTAAGAATATATTTCTATTTATTTAAATATTTTATTTTATTAAATTATCTTTACATAACTTACAAGAATCTCACTTTTTTTTTCTGCGTAACCTTCACATTTTATACGTTGAAACTCCGTGTTTCGACTCATCCTAATTCCCTTTCTTAGAAGAAATTTGCGATTAAGAGTGGCTTTGCGCGCTTCTTTTGCTTGCGTAAACACGAAGGCCCAAACAATAACAATTTTAAGATAAAGTTCCATTTGAGAACATTAAGTGTCATGCAATTTTTTTTTAGATTTGTTTCGTATTTTTATTGATCCAGAATTGATTTTTTTTAATTCATTTTATATAAATTGTAAGAATTGTCCCCATATTAACGTTAAACGCCATTGCTTTCAAAATTCTTCGCTACCAATAATTATTATTATTATTATTTTTTTGTTGTTGTTATTGTTGCCAAATGCGTAACCTTTCATTTATATACGTTGAACCTCCATGATTTCCAGTTCATCCCAATCTCCCTTCTTAGAAGAAATTGGAATTAAGTGGCTTTGCGGCGTTTCTTTTGTTGGTAAACACGAGCAAACAATAAACCAATTTTTAGATAAGTTCATTTGAAGGAACGTTTACGGATTTTGCACGAGTCGGAGCCTGTGTTTTGGTTAAAAAGCAAAGAATACCCGCGGCCGCTTTATTCTGCTCAGCGGGTGTTTCTGTATATTATAAACGTTGCCCCCCCCCCCCCCCGGTCTTTCCGGTCTTAATTTTAAACTTTCTCCAATTTTTTTTTTCTTTCATATTTCTCTTTTCCCCCATTTATTTTTGTATGCATTTTCCAGACAGTTTTTTTTTTTTTTTAAACGTTTCAAACCTCTGGCTTGTGTAGAAATGATCATTTTATTAACATGTGTTTCTTGTAAGCGATCTAAATTAAGATCCCGTGTGGTCTGTGCGAATATACGAAACGGACCAAAGATTTTATCAAGCCCTGCGGGTGTCTTTTTTTTTTTAAATTATTATTATTTTAACTGACATTAGCGGAATTAAGG
>VKOC01005333.1:0-23972 GCA_009364415.1 Spea multiplicata | reverse complement strand
ATTTTATACTTTTCAATAAAATCTCAATATTTACACATGTCTGCTTCATAAAGTAATAGATTTCTCACCCTTACTGTTTTCCTGCAGGTCTGGAGAAGAAAAAATGTTTGTGGGCTAAAATATCTTGGGAAGTGATAGCTTTACCTGTGTTTTTAATTCACCCCAAAAAAACATTGTAACCCTATTTATCCCTCTGGGACTAGTAAAAAGCTCCCGTGGTACACATATACATACACATGTTAACACTTGCAAATGACATAATGACTTGTAATTAAGTTACATTTCTCTTAGGTCAATATGGCTATTAAACATTTGCAATAACAAGTTAGAATAGGTTCCATAAATAGAATTTGTTGGCTGCGTCCAATCCCCAAATTAAACTAAGTAATTCACTTGGCTGTTATACAACCCTCGGAACAAATGAAGACGAAAAGCCTGTCTGGGTTGATAGGAACTGAAATAGTTTAGACAGATGCAAAGCATGTATAAGACCATCATAGCCATGCTTACTATAGCGTTATTCCACCAATGTTTGTAATACAGCAAACAATTTGCTGTTGAGTAAATTTAAATTTAAGTATAATATTTTTTCTTGATTTTTTTTTTTTTTTAAAGTCCTCTTAGCCACCCATTACCCTGCTGACTGTCTCTATGTGAAACACTCTGCATGACAGCTGATCCTCACTTTTTTCACGGATAGGACATACCTGTCTATCTTGTAGACTCTTATCAATGACAGTGATGGATCGTGGCTGGACTTAGTCCTGAAGCCAGTCACTAGGGGAGAATGCATTAATAAAGTGGGAGTGCACACTCTCAATGTCTGCTCACATTGTTGTGAAAACAGCCAACAGGACCGACTGACAAATGTTAGTGTACAGCGTCTGTGTAAGTAAGAGGGCAGAGATTTTCACCAAAATGCCTCCTTTATCCTCACTATTCAATGAGAACTAATGAGCTTCCAATTACCAAGGATCTACCACATATGTAACTTACAGGTAAAAACATCCTAGGTGTTTTATAGCATAAATTGCAGGAAACTCGTTAAACATTTGAAAATGTCATGAAAATGTGTTTTCCAGTTCATATAACACCATCATATTCCACAATACAACCAGGACATAGATAAGAAGTGGTGCATCACACGATTTGGATAGAAACTTATGCGGAAGGTCTTGTTCAAACTGGTTTCCTATCTAGGAGACCGGGCTTTATCCTTTTTCCAATAATATACATCTTTTCATTACTTGGCACCGATCTAACACTGCGCTCTGTGTGGATCCTTGCGCTGCTTGTATTTATCTTTCTGAATTATTTATCCTCATTTCTAACCTATAAAGCTCTCGCTAATCACACATCTACTTATATTGCTACCAATCTCCAAAAATACCACCCTGCAGTCTGATGATGAACTGCGCCTCTCATCGAGTACATACTCCCATTCCTGCCCATAAGACGGTTCTATGCCGCTCTCCCGTCAAGTCGTTCACCTGTCGGTTAATCCTTCAATCTTGGGGTCTCAATGTGAACGGCAGATTCTCAGGTTCACGTAGCTTGGGGCTGACTCAATTATAGTTTTCATGGAGCATGTGGTGTCTCAACTGCTATCTTCCATACTATTATATCATAATAGTTCAATTCATTGGTTAAATATGCTTTAGCACGTTAAGTCTGTATAAAGTAAGAAAAATATCTTTTTATAGAGTAATAGTAAATTATAATCTTTGATTTATAGCATGGATTCCTATTTCAGAGATAAGACTGCTGATTCAAAGACAGACAGTCTTTGGCAAACAGATTTAACAACACTGCATGAAACATTTGAAGTGACTACGGCAAATGAAATAGACCGTTTTCAAAAACAGTGGTTATCGATCATAATTATTCTTAACTAAAGGGACATTTGAAGAATGATAATATGATAATTATGCACCAGCTATAGATCTGAATGTGCTGGCTTTAAGGATCACTCTAGTTCCCCAAATTGTGTTTCTATTTGTTTAATGCTTGTTAGAATCAATATTGTCTGGACTGCAATACATTTTATGTTGGAATCAATTTTGCATGGACTTTTTATACAATACAATTTACCCCATGCATTGTGCTATATGGATTGTTTAGTTGCTGGACTTGGAAAAAGAGACTCCGGTGATATTTTCCTCCTCCTAGCTAAAATGTAAATTTCTCGCACATGCAATTCGAACTCCCATTAAAGTCACTCAAGCAGCAGCCAATTGCATGTATTCTATTGAAACATACGTGTTTAGATAGCACGTATAGATTAGAATATTTTGCATATTTTGGAATGTCTCCTACTTTTGGCAGCTGGAGAGGACTTAAATGACAAAGAAGAGGACTCCAATAACTAAAGAATGCCTGCACCTGTTTGCATGCAGTAAAACACACTGTGATATCTAACTTGAAAACAGGGCTTTAAGTAATGACGGTGTACAATGCTTGTGAACAGATTCCATGCTGTCCCTTGTTTTTTTTGGGACATGCTACATTCTTACAACGACATAAGCCGGTGTATGTGCTTGTGTGACAGTGACAGCTGGTGTAGGATTATGAAACCTTCATTGCACAGTACCCACCCCTAGGTTACAAAACCATAGAGAGCAATAGCAAGCTATTCCATTTTATCTATTAAAAAAAAACCAAAACACGTCTTATTGCGAAGCAAACTTACAGCTGCAAAATGAGCCTGTTCCTAAAGCTCAGATGGTTTCAGCTATTATCTTTGGAACGCATGCTTATGTGCTCATTAATTATAATGGACACAATATGATAAAGACTACTTTGTAAAACGGATGCCAAAGAATTAACAGTTAGACCTTGGAGTACCAGCAAGGTTTACAGAGCATTACAAATCCATGGGTGGTCCAACCTCATCTCATGGGTTTTCAAAGGAAACTTGCCCCACCTGGAAATTCTCTGTTGGGACGGCCCTTAGGCAAGGCAAGTACTTAGGAAGGCCATGTACATGTAGTCAGTGAGGTCTTGAAGCCTCTGCTAGGTCCTCTGGCTGAAACATTATTGCAAATAATAAATTAGCCTTTTAAACTTAATGCAACGTGCCATAGGAACACAGGGATGATGGGAGTGATAAATGGTCTCTGAAGATTCCATTACAATCAAGCAGTTTCCAGTTATTAATCATATATATATATATATAATATATATATATATATATTATATTAAAGTCCCCCATCCTTAGCAAATGCTAGTATATTTAAAAACTTCAGAAATTGTGTTTTCTTTCTATTCTATCATTATAACTGATTATACATTTTTGATCTTCTATCGTTTTTGCAAAGACACAAATATAATACAAATTGTTTGGGTACATTTACAGATGGAAAATCAAACACACACACCATCTTATTCTGTCCCTGAACATGAATACTGCTGTTAACAAATGTGAGCGGAGAGTGAGCCCAGCTGGTGATAGCTTTGCATGCTGTGACTATTTTCGATCATGCAGTAAAAAGTGTGGAGTACCAAGACAAATCATTTTATGGCTTAATTGGGTTTCAGAAAATGATATAGACTCAGATTAGATTTCTCTGACTACAGACAATCAGAAAGTTTTCAACAAGCAGTGCATGTAAAACAATATTTTATTGTAAGTTTCCCTGAGTCCATGTAACCAAGGCTTAACCTCCTCTACCATATAGGAGTTGCTTAAAGAAAGAAGCACATTTAGTGAAGGGCCCATATAGACTATTGTTCTCAAAGTTTGGGGTCACTTAGGAATGCCCTTGTTTGTTTTGATGAAATATCTTCATAGGCATACAGATGCTCTTTATCAGCAACCATCATTCATGTGTTCCAGTGGCACGTTGTGTTAGCTAATCCAAGTTTAAAAGGCTAATTGATCATTAGCACCCCCTTTAGGAATTAAGTTACCACAGCTAAATTTCCTTTGTTTCCATGAAAACAGTGACCCCACAATTTAGTACGGTAGTGTATGTGCATTCCTGTTAAGATGCGTCATACTAAGAAAAAATAGCATCCGTAACAAAATAGGCTAGGGTTAAATGGTATTTAAGGCAAGAAATTAAGTTTTCCTCTGCATCCATAAGACAGCTATAACTGTCAAGATTGGTTGCTGGTGGCCATTAGGATTCCATGAAGTTGTGGAAAGATCCCAGAAAATAAGCAGTGCTCTCCATCCATTGGCTGCTGTAGCTTTGTCAAAAGTTTGCAACTTCAAAGAGAGTAGAGCTTAGTGTCAGGAACAAACTTTGTGCAAGAGGAGTCCTCTAAAAAGCTTAGCACTGTAGTTAACCCAGAGCATGTGCAATGACTGGGTCTTATGGTTTGAATCCAAGGGGTGGTCAGTTTTTTTTTCTCATCAAGTTGGGCACCAGTCCTGTCCCTAGCTCCTGCTCCAAGATAAGATGTCTGTCAGCCCTATCAACTTGTTACTGTTTTGCTTCTGTTTACTCTCATGAGAACAGCAGTTGCCTGTCAGTCCTAAATCAAATTGTCACTGTTTTTGATTCTATTCCTCTCATTAGGTACTGCCTAAAACCAGACCAGGTACTGTAGATTCATAACATTAAACATAGGATGTAGTAAGATAAAAGGATGGTGATAAATCACAAACAGAATGACAGCCTAGCCAAAGCTGAGCCATAAACGCAGTAATTTGCATTACAATTCTAAGTCAGCTGTTTTCAAACAGCCCTAGAGGGTGACTAGGGTTTTATCTTTTATTGGAAGTATTTAAGAACAACAGGAGCTCAGCCATGAAGTGGAAGACGCATAGTCACAAAGGGGGTCACCAAGTGCTGAGGTGCATAGTGCATAAAAGTCACCAACGCTCTGCAGATTCCATAGCCGAAGATTTCCAAACTTCCACGGCCATTAATATCTGCACAAAAACCGTGCGGTGGGAGCTTCATGGAATGGGTTTCCATGGCCGAGCAACTGCATGCAAGACTCACATCTCCATGTACAATGCCAAGCGTCGGATTGAGTGGTGTAAAGCACAACGCCAAGTCTGGGTTTAGCAGATGCCAGGAGAATGTTACCAGCCTGACTGCATTATGCCAACTGTAAAGTTGGGTGGAGGGGTATTAATGGTATGGGGCTGTTTTTCTGGGTTCGACTAGGCCCCTTACTTACAGTGAAGGGAAAAATGAATGCTTGGAAAAATGCCATGCTTTCAATTTTGTGGGAACAGTTTGGGAAGGCCCTTTTATATTCCAGATAGGTCCATAAAGACAGGGTTGGATGCATTTGGTATTGAAGAATTTTTCTGGCCTACACAGAGTCCTGACCTCAACCCCATTGTGAAATTCTCCACTGGATGAATGGGCAAAAATTCCCACAGAAACACTATGTGGAAACATCTTGTGCAAAGCCTTCCCATTAGAGTGAAATATGTTATTACTGCAAAGGGGGACCAACTACATATTAATGTCTATATATTTAGAATGCAATGTCATAAAATTCCTGTTGGTGTAATGATCAGGTGTCCCAATACTATTGTCTATACATTGTATATTGATTGAAGAATGGGTCAATAAATAATTCATTTATGCAGATGCTACTTCTCAGTGAGGAGTTCAACCCATCTCCTAGTGGTGTTTGTATACGTCTGGGATGCCAAGGGTTGCTCACGTTCTATGTGCAAAGTACAGAAGTATCATAATCTGGATAGTACATTTATTTATTTATATAATTGTTAAGTTATTGTTAAGTATGAATGTTAAGGACTGTTAGAGAACTGTTTTTTCCCCATACCTCTTTTACATTGTCTGCTGTTGGACCCAAATATAGATTACTTGCAGGCTTCTCCTCCTGCTTGACCATCTCAGATTTCAATCCTTCACTCTCTTCTTCCATACTGCACAGTTGTTGTTGAAGTTCTTCCAGGGAGATGGTAATGTACTTCTGAAGAGGAGAAGAAATTAATTTTTAAGAATCATTATGGCCATTATTCTGCCAAGAGAAAACTGCAGTAATTTTGGTTAGATTGTGAGCAATCACCATTAAAAGCCATAACTCATTATTCCACATTTCTCTACAGTATTTCTCTTCATACGCATGACCACTTGCTAGCATTTATCAAATGTTGGTAGGAGTATCACTTAACATTACTGGTTTAAACTGCACCTGCCAACAATGTTGAGTATGAGGACAGCGGATAATCAGATACAGCGCAATGAACATTTTATTGTCTTAGATACCAACCAGCATATTTAGAGTTGTAACATTTCTACTATATACATGAGAAGATCTGGAAATCTTCAAGTCTCTTAGTTTTGAAATTCCCACTGGATTAAAGAAAATCAATGGAATATTATACCCCATGTTCTGTAATCAAGGGCATATTTGTACATAAAGATAAACGATAAACAATTCTATCACCGTATGATTAAAACATTACTACAAACTGTGGATAGAATGTTTTACATGCAACTTAAAAACGATGCTTCACAAAGAACCTCTGTTGTTGTTTCTCTCCCCCAAATTGAACTTCTTAATAATCTATAATAATGTTTTATAATAAACCATAATAGTAAGCTAGAGTACATATAAAAATGACAAGTGTAAAATTGTATTACTACACAAATAGAAGCAAAGCTACGTTTTAAATTGTAAAACAAACAAACAACACAAATAGTAACCTGTTTTTCATTGTTGGTGCCTAGGTCTTGTTATCTTAATTACTCTGCTAAGAAAACATTATTTAAACCTTATCTGACCGCAGAGGAACAGAGGAAAGCCTGTATCAAATCAGCAGTTACTTTACACAGATACACCGGGCATATAAGTACAGCATTGACACATCGCCCCCTTTAGAAGAGAGGGGACAGATACATATCCTGAGATAGCAGGAAATTGGAATTTTAAGTGCTCCTGCCATGGAAAATTACACGGTGTTATTTGTACAGAGGGTATACAGTTTAATCAAGTGGTAGCTAGTTTAATAAGTAATACAAAGGTTGTGTTGCCGGTTGTGTGTGTCCACAATGCTCAATGCACATATTTTGTACATAAATATGTGAAGCAATACAACACTAAGCTAGGCTTTCCTGTAAATGTAAAACTTTTTCGAAATACATATTACTTACAGAACATTTCACTGTAGACATGATGTCTGTCCCCACGTTAAGAATTTGCTTGTACAGGTCCTGGATACGTGTCCTCTGCTCTGACGTTTTAAATAGCTGGTTATCGCTGCTCATTTCAGTCGATTTTGGAAGTTCTGGCTTTGAATTGACAAGGATTTCCAACTAAGGGATCAACAATAGTTATTAATATAACATATGTAAAATAATGTACAAAAAAATAGAGCAATCCATCAATTTGCATTTCCTAGTTTTAATCGGAAACATGCATGATGGTTAAGAGTCGTACATAATTTCGTGTTTGGAATCTTATAGGGGAGTGACATAGTTAAAGAGGTATCAAGGGACCTGCTACCTCTCTACATCGTACAATGTACATAATTGGCTTTACTTGGTAAAAGTAAGTTGTACAATGAAGGACAATGTCCATCTACATAATCTACTTGCCTGCCCCTTAAGATTTATTAACCCCGCTATACCCAAAAGGATTTGTGGGGGATCATCTATGATAAGACACAGCATGTGTGTTTAAGGAAGGATGAGTAGAATGCTCAATTTGTCTAGTGTCAACATTTCTAGTTTGCCGTTGAGGTCATGCAAGTTGTTAGTCATACATATTCAAGTTGTTTTTCAAGTTGCAACATGGGGGTCATAGCTTTAAGTTATTAACTAATTAACCAGTTTTAGCCAATTAACCTCACACCATGCAGAGATTTCCCAAAATATCTGTACCATCTAGTTGTATTAAGAGTCTAGACATATCTAAATACAAAACTGGGAACGGAGTTTTGGAAAGTATTCACTGCTTACTTCTGTCTTAAATTTATAAAACGTCATAATCTTGATAAAAAGTTCTTCAAACTCTGTAATGTAGTTGTGGACTCTTTGATATTGTTGAGCAAGGTCATTTATTTTTCCAGATGTTTCCTTATGAGGCGTTCCCTCTCGTGTGAGAAGTTCAGAGATCTTTACAGCTTGTTGGGTTTCAGCATTAAGTTTCTAGTAACATAATCAAGAACTGTGTTAACAATTTAGCTCTGTAAACCAAAAGAAACATTCTAGATGAAGGCTCTGTATTAAAGGAAAGGAGGCCTAAACAAATATAAAAAATATAAAAAACCCATAATACTGAACCACAAGAAGAGGTTAGGTTGGATAAGGGAGAAGAGGCACATAGAAAATAATGTATTCAGTAATTCAACCATTATATGGAATAATTATATAGCAGCAACACTAAGACAACCTCAGCCATGATTAAAACTGGACCTACTGTATATACACAAAGATGAAACAAGTCTCCCCAGTTGCAGAAGGTCCTCCAGTTCTCTCCGAATCAAAACCCATTTTTACTAATTATAACATAGGGATTGGGAAGATATTGCTCATTGGTGAAACTTCTCACATGATAATGACGGATGCCTTATTATCAACTTACCTGAAATTTATCTTTAGCTGCGTTCAGTTTTTCTTGTGCACTCAAAATAATCTTAAAGTCATTTCCTAGGCTCAGTGAAGACAAAGGCTGCAAATCATCTTCCAATTCCTGTAGCTTGTGAGCCGCCTAATACAAACAAGGGCAGACAAATCACTGGGTGGTTTATTTACGAATTAGATGATACAATATATATAGATATAAGGTCAGTAATGTGTGAAAATAGCCATTTTTGCAACATTGTTCTCAATGCTTATGCCTGTGTTTGCATCTCATGCCAAGCTGATTTTTGCACATTTTTGCTGGTTTATCATTAATAAGAGATCAACTGATTCTCTCTCTAGCATCCAAGTTCCCCATATTAAAAACTATTCATTAATTGAAAATATATCTTTGCTTTGGTTTCTGATGGGAACACAGTAGTTCTTACCGATCTCAGCTGCTCTTTAATTGACCTCCATTGGTGCTTTGAGGAGCTGTCTCTGTTGATATTCTGCTGCCATGTTGCCCATAGACCGGTTAGCTCTGCCTTCTCTCTATTTAAATTATCCATTATGGTTTCAATGCATTCCACTTGGCTATTTATTAGGGTTGTATTTCTATTCAGCTGTAATAAATAAAAATAAACTTACTGTCGCCTTAAATGAAGCAGTTCATACATACAGCTATGGGAGTACTGATCTTACTTCCCTGTCTTCAAGATCAGCATTAATATCTACTATGTAAGGTGATGTTTCTACTCTATAAATGCAACAATTTGTAACTACATGTGTGTTATAAAAATATTTCATAGTAATGTTTAATACCCAAACCCTTCTCAGAAATACAGCAGTTGTTTAATCATTTTAAATTGTTAAATCTCATTCATAATTCATTATTTTGTGTTGTTTTTTTATGTGAATAGAAATATTCCATATTCCTGTTAAAGGGACACAGTAGTGTACATGATAGCTGAGTGTCACTTTTAAAATAAGAAGATGCAGAAGATGCGTTCCACATGGATTATTATTATTTAGAGTAAGTAAAAATGAAGAATTACAGGAAAAGATTGGCTAAGAAATGAAATATAAAAAGCTGTGACATTCTCACCATTTTTATTATGTTCAGACAATTCTGCCCCATATCTTGAACAGAGAAGAGATCATTGAGTACACGCTGCAGCTGTGTGTTGGCTGAATCTAGGGTGCTTGATTCTGGATGTGATGCATACGTATTCTTAAGACTCTGGATGTGAGATTTCAACTTGAAAAACATATTTTAAATTAGTTTCTTGAACAATACAATATTTAAGAACTGACATTAAGTGATGTTGATCTGAAGAAAAATGAATTAGTTTAATGGGCATACACATCCATGTTAGAAGTTTACAACCCATTATCAGGATTATCCGAATGCAGGGATTTTATTTGGAACTAGAGGCGCTATAAATTAACCTGTGGTTGTTAAAACTGAAATGCTGCTTTCAATGAGTTGAGGCTGCATTTGTTACAGGCTGCAGCAGCAAGTATTCCTCTAATGGATTCCTATGCATTCGTTCATGAAATATCATTTTTCCGGTAACAAAATCTCAATATATCATGTACTTGGGACATTAAGTTGAGCAATAAAATATATGGAATAATGTAATTTTTAACCCTTCTATGGCCAAGGGTATATGGTATTTAAAGAACATGTATGACTTTCATTTTAAATAATAAAGTAGTATTTATTAGCACTTAAATCCAAACATTTGCAGGAAAATTAGTAAGAAAAAAAAAAGATTTTTTTTAACATGATGATGTTATGGTGACATTACAGGAACACACAATTATTAAGTGCAGATATTCAAAGCACGTGGTAGTGGCTACCGCTGGCAGGGGAGAGTCCAGGCTGTTATTAGACAGCATGATGGACTTTGCATTGGCGAGGACACACTATTAGGCCCCACCAGTTGTTTTGAGGTCATGAATGGGTTAACTAATCTAAGAAAGAAAGAAAATATTGAGTCATTATGGGATATTTGTCCAAACCACTCCTAAA
Source organism: Spea multiplicata (assembly GCA_009364415.1). Taxonomy (NCBI): domain Eukaryota; kingdom Metazoa; phylum Chordata; class Amphibia; order Anura; family Pelobatidae; genus Spea; species Spea multiplicata. Next base: position 13,436 of record VKOC01005333.1, on the reverse strand, counting down.
GAACAGTAATATTACTTGTTTTAGGATTCTACAAAGAACACGTAATTAACGAGTTAATACTGCATGACTAAGCACTGTACTTCGTATATGTTACATTGAAATATAACTTGTGTCTTCTCTTGGGGAGTGGATTTGTACAGACTTGAGGTAGACCATTATTTACATTATATATGATATCATAACTTTTTAATACCTCTTTTGATGATTTCAGAAATTCAATGTATACATATAAAACTTCTAATTTCTCCTCAATAGCTTGATCCAGAGTTTTCAGTTTTTCATCCAAAAGGCATGCTTTACGGGCAAATACATCAGCATCAGATGGTATCGTTTGGGCAGCCTCCTTTAAGAGCTGGGCAGCTTTGTCCATGCACTGCAATGCCTCCTATATGAAATTCAGAATAAGACGGGTAAATTAGTAGTTGATGCAACAGAATTCTGCATCATATTTAGCAAAGTTAGCGTACAAAAAAACATTTAAAAGGTCAGATTAAGAAGCTTTGGGCCCCTTCTTTGGTTTTCTTGCCTTTAGTGAGCTGGTTTTCCCACTTTTTCTCTGCTTTCTGCCTCTTGTGGTATTTTTTTCCTTCTGTTCTATTCTTTTCTCCCTCTTTGGCAGATGAGATAGTGGTGGTATTTGAAAGTAGCAACAGAGAAATTATTGAAAGATGTTCTGCTTGACTTCTCCTCCTCTGGCTCACAATCTAAATCCAGGTCATCATCATTGACATTGTGGATGACCATATCCTTTTCCACTTGTGCACAAGGCAAAGTAAGACTCACTTCTGCTGCAAGAGTTGATCTTTCCTCTTCTTACTTTCTTCTGACCCAAACATTGATCTGGTGCTATCATCTACCAGTGCTTGCCCATCTTTACTCTGGGGAGTTAGAAAAATTCCAGTGATGGCAGCGCTTGCTGTAGTGATTGCAATGGTGGCGGTTGGGGTGTCACTGATAAAGTTTCTTTATTCAGCACTTCACCATCGAATACTGACTTTTGGTCATACCAGGGAACTCTCCACATTTGGCCCAGGAGAGGGTCCTTGACACGCCACACTCACCGCCCATCCCCCCTTTAAATGGGGTGTTTCCCTCAATGTCAGCTGGACTGCCCAGCCCTGGCCACGTCCCGCATGGGTAGGCTTCGAGTAGCCAAATTCCAGAAGCTCCCAGGTATGTCAGTGGGCAGTCCTGCTGATGTTGTGGGCGTTCCCTCTGACATCACGGGACACGCAATTGTTTAAGGGGGAAATAAGTGAGGCATGTCAAAACGCCCCTCTTGTGACCCGGAGTTTTCCAGTGGCGACCCAGGGAAAATGCATTTCTCCTGGATTCTCCAGGCGAAACCCAGAAATTTCTCAGGTATGCCCGTAAATGACATTACTTCTCAACATGCAGTGTCAGTGAGGGAGGACTAACACACCACAGGATCTGCTGGAACAGATAAGACGTATGGACCTGTCAGAATGCTGGGGCCCTGGAGCAATTGCTCCTTGTGCTCTGCCATTAATGGTGCCCTGGATATGATTTCTTTCTACACATATGTAAGAAGTATTGGTTACCTTGGTCTGGTCGGCCAGCTCTTCCAGTTTGTTCCGAACTTTCTCACACTCAGTAATGCTCCAGCCTGGATCACTGTTTCTTTCCAAATCTATATTTATTGTCTGAATCCACATTGACACCTGGAAAATATGTCTATGTACAGTGTATCACATTTTTCTGGTTTAAGTGGAAATTGTAGCCAACATTATAACGTTTCTATGAGAAACAGCAATAATGCAATAACTAAATGACCTTATTATTACCTATTTCATATTACACCAATTACATTACGTTCCACAGCATTCCCCTGTATCTTGATTACAAGAACCAGGGACAGCCAATATATAGCAAAGCTCCTTAAAAACTCTTCAGTAAGTACTCACAATATCAATGAATAAACACAAGTGCTATAAGAGTCTGCTTGGATGACACTTAATCCTTAAGTGATGATTTTTCTTTCCGTTTCATTGCTTATTTAATGGTTGGTATTGTTTATTTAAATGTTGGATTTTCAGATGAAAACCATAAGGCGAGCTGACGGAGTAACACGAGTATTGTCATTTACACTATACCTTCCCCAGATGTTCCTCAAGTGATGTGATTATCGGCTGTTTCTTTAAAGTGACGTCCGTAGATGTGGGGCTCTGCCCGGTAAGCTGGTGTACCCTTTTCTGAAGGTATCCGACCATTTCCTTAATTCCAGTCATCCCCGAGCTAAATATGAACCAAACAGCTGTTAGCACCTTTCTTGGCTCAGCTTATTGCCAAGATAAAAAAAAGTGAGACCAAAATAACTATGCTACTGTAGTGGAGCTCAATATACACCAAATTATAGGATAAATGTATTCAAAATGAGCTTTTCATTAGATATTAATCAGTTTAATAACTTAAAGTAGCATAATGATTTCTTATTGATGCACCAACTCTTGACTTCTAAAAAGAACTTGGCTCTTATAATGTCCTGCCTGGCTCCTGACGAATAGTGCATGGTATCTCGGTGTGTTTGGTTCCCTTGTTTTTTTTTGCGGTCCAGATGGAATCGGCCCATGACATAGGAAAATGTTGATAATACTATGTTTGCAAATGGCCTCTGTGGTATACAGTAATCCCAACCATATTGGAATACTTGCCCATAAGAAACATTCTTAGGAGCTTCAGACCTCTTTGTCTACAAATGATTACAAACAACCGCATTTCAATCCATCTATACTCAGAAACAGAGTTATTATTTTGAAGCTCCTTAAGACTGAGCTAAAATGCACAAGATGAAAGCCAACGTTCCATTTATATATAAATAGAGGTTATTTTTCCAATTCCATCCAATCAGTCACTTGGCATTTGTCTGATACACAATCTCACATGAAATGGAAGTTTACTGTGCGAGACATACCGCACTATGCATTCAGAATTCACTTCCTTTAACCCCTTTTTTGTTGGATCAATTTACCACTAACTTTATTTATTAAAGTTACTTCAGCTGCAATTGAAATTTATAAACCATAGGTCTAAATTGATTCTGTGATTCTGATTTATGCAATTTTATGCATTTTATTTTTTGGCTTTTTTGCCTGTTTCCATGATTTATCTATTCGTCGCCACCATGACCCATAGGTAGAAGTAGCCAAAAAAAAAAACAATAGGTGGTCTCATTGATGGTTATGGATGTGATTGATGGGTCCAACAACCTGTGGGTTTTTTCCTTACCTTTTCACTCTAGCCAATTAGCATTTACAAGGGGATGAGAGTAGCATTAGACATATAAATGTGCTGACGCCATTTTATCTTGTCAGTAGCAGCAGTTACAGACTAATGAGAGTTGGAGTGTGAGACAGTGACAGATAGCTTAGCAGAGGCTGAGACTGATGCTCTTTACTCACGCACCATACTGAAATTAAACGGTAATAATTAAATTAATAGTTAATTGAAAATTTTGTCCAAAGCGATTTTGCTCGATTTTGCACATGTCTAGTATTTTCTTGGGTGTATGCCAGCATTTGGTGTTAGAGCGGTGACATATGCCCCTCTCTGCTCTGGGTAGGTTCAGTCTACTCATTCTGTCACTCTCTATTCTCTTCCCCTCCCAGGAGTCACAAACCCTGAGATCACCCCTGACACCATGGACACACACACACTTGTGCTAACACCACACACATATATGCAACAGATGAGTCTTTTAAGCTGTTTTTTTTTTAATTATTCAGGGTGTTTAACACAAATTTCCCTTCACCCCATAACTCCTTGATGAAGATTGCATTGGAGCCCCACTGTTGGCTGATGTAAGTAAATATCCTGCACTCGATCTTCCTTGTTTGAGCAGACTGAGGATGAACAGATAGTCCTACAGATTGTTTTTTAGTGTTCTGCTCCTCTGTACAGCTGCTATCACACACATCTTAATTATGGTGAGGTATGATTTTAGAATGAGATTAGGAAGCAATGTAGCGGCTCTCACATTAAGCACAAGTAAGAAAAACAGGGTGGTTTTAACAGCAACACTTACATTTAAAAGAAAATATAATAAATCTTATATATAGGTACAATAAGGACTGAGCATAAATTGGAATGGGGCCGCTTGACCTTTTTACGTCCATAGCAAACACAAGGTTTTAGTTTGCTAAAATATACCATAAAACAGTTTACGTTTGTTTTCGAAATCTTGAATACCTCTCTAGCCAAACTCATACACGATATGCTTTATAATCGTATTATATAATTAGACAAACACTTGCCAGCAAGGCCTCAAATGACAAATAGATAATTAGCATAGTGCATAGACAGTTCTTACACTTTATTCACTAATTCACACCTACGGCTATAATAACACTGCCAAATACTTGTGGCAGTGCGGGAGAATATACAAAATAAGAAATAAACATCCTATCAGGGGTGTTTTTTTCCAGTGTATGGCCTGCACAGAAAGCCCTTGGATTTATTAAAGTCTAATTCATATTTTTCTTTAGTCTGAGTATTATCTAATCTCACACCCTTTTAAAACAATATATATTTTAAATATATAGTAAACAAAATAACGTATAGTGCAAGCAACAGTATCAAACTACTTAACAATACGTTTAAACCTAAATATAAATATACTTTTTTTGATTATCAGTACAATTTTGGGAGTAAAATATTTTTTCTTTTCTCTAAACCATTGAAAATATTTTACTGATAGTGTAACAAAAAGGATATTGATGAATATTATTGTATTAACTTGTTATATTACAGTTTAATGTCCCCAATTATCAAAGTGTGCTTGTGAGCCAAAAAAAAACTTTCACCACGAATACAATTTAAGAATTACAACTAGAGGTTTTTGTAAGATAAATTTAATAAGTAAATATTAGTCTCGTGAGCTTGTAATTCAACATTTAGCAGCATCCAATAAATCTTAAATATGCTTTTGAAAATAACATAGTATATTGTCATTATTCTACTGATTTTGCATGCGATAGGTCCAATATAACGCTGGTCAATCATTAGTTAAACTATTTTAGGAATTGCTGCGGAATTTATTGGTGGTTGGAAAATTATTGTGTTAAAAACACAAAGTATTTAAATAGTTACTACAAAATGATATATTGATGTGTTTCTTAATTGTTAATGTTTTCATATTTTGTCACATCAAACACAATATATGGGTCATCCATTAGGTTTTTAAATGAATGAATAAAGGTGATTTTCTTGTGAGAATTTACACAGCAACTTGTTGCTGCTGCTTGTTTATTTGATGAGGTGCCGGGAAAACAGTCACGACAGACATATTATATTTATTCAACTGTTCTCGTTAGATTGCGGGAAGAAGCATGTTATTTTTTTACCGTTCAATGTTTGTCTTCAGACAAGAACAGCTGCTTCAATCAACACTCTGGTCATCCACATGCATGGTCGATCCTTATGCCCCACTCTAAAGATACCAAGTTGATGGGACTTCGTAAAGTATACAGCTCTGAATTGTATTGCAATTCTCATATTAAATTTCCAGCCTCTGAAATGGTTTAGCAATATGTTAACTGAGTTTAGACTTAGTTAACAAAATTCTAGTCTACAAAATTCTAGAAGTGACATTGAATCTACGAAATGTATCTATTAACCGGTTCACCCCCTCTATGCAGGAGGAAACTTTAACCCCAATAAAAGCCATATATATAGCCTCTTTATAGCAGATCTGTCACTTTTACTGTACACTGTATTAAGTTTAATCAGTGCTGATTAAAATGTGTGTAATAATCATTACATACACATCAGCAATCCACTTTCTGTAAATGCAACCCATGTCTGCCTCCTAATGGTCATTTGGAAAATTGCAAAGAGGGTTTTCACTAAAATATATTTCTGTTACTATACTAGAGAAGCTTCACAAAGTGTATTATTTTTGGTCCTCTACAAGATTCTTTTTCAGCATTCACACACTTCACTTTTAGCAAACTAAAATATTTTACCGTATACTACAATTTAAAAATTACTACTCAGAGGTCCAATTTAGTTACTACAAAATTATATATTTATGTATTTCTTAATTGGTAATGTTTTCATTTTTGTCACATATGACAACAATATATGGGTAATTTCAAGGGTGGAGGTCCGATAACGCCACGATTGGCAGTTTTGCAGGATCCACGGAAGTCTCACAAGTGAGGCTGGCCGTGGATCATGGGAGGAAAGCCCTCTCCCGAAAAAAACAGTGCTATGGAAGCGACCGTCAATAGCTTCCTGAGCATAATTGGTGTCGAGGCATGTCAGTAACACAGCCCCCTACCGCAATCGCCTTGTGATTGAGCCGAAGAGCAACCACAAGGGCTATCAGTGAATTGGCATTACTGCCATTCACAAGATGACGGCGCCAACTGTCACAAGTCAGAGTTTACATAGGGTCTATTTAGACCCTCTTGAGGACTCTCGAGCTCCCCCTGCAGGTTGAATGCAAGCACTGACAAAAGTAAGTTAAACCCATCAATCACAGCCATAACTATCAATGAGACCACCTCTCTACCTATCAGTCATTGATATGTCCCCCCCAACACACAGTCCCTCCCACTTTACCTCATCAAAGAGCGCCAAAATGGCTTGTAATAGCACCAAAACAGCATGCAATGGTGGTGGCTACACATGGTAACAAACAGATGAATCCTAACAAAATGTAGGCACTTTTGCAATTAGTTTGCGGCAGTTTTGTCGGAGATTGCCCTCTGTTTTCGAAGATTTGTACAAACTCATGAAACGGAATTGTCTTCAAAAAACAAGCCTGAATGAATCCGAAGTCTACTAAATAGTTATAGGGAAAAATCAGAAAAGCATATGTGGTCCATATTTAAAAGGAATGGGAATATTTCCACTACAAAAATGAATTACCTAGATATATTATATATAGATATATATAGGATGGGAACTGCCACGTTTTGGCCTGTCTGAAACTCTGTGCTTCTGCTCAAATTTAACTTAGCAAGCTACATCATGTGTGTTTTTGCTCGGAGATTCCAGGTGAAGTGTTGCTTCTTTGTGGAGAATCTCTGGGTTGTGGAAGCGGCATGGAGGCATGCCCACCGACATCAGCGGACCACCAACTCACCTGCCAACACACTTCCGGAAGTTTTCCCAGTTATGCCCATGACATGCTGTTAATGGTGAAACATTTTATGGAGCCAAATGGAATGGGAACCAAGAAAGCTCACAAGGTATTCAGAAATATTCCCAGGAAAAAAAATGGACCATGCTAACCCTTACACCATCATTAATGGTTTTGGTATAGCTTTCTCAGAGTGTTCTGGGAATTTAAATTTAATTAAATAAATCCAAGTTAAAACAGGAAATAGAAATTATTTTTCAGGTAATTCAAGCATTTTTGTATTCACGGATATAGATATGTCCTGGCTCTGATGGAAAAGATGAACCTGTTTTTTTAGCTTTAACCACAACAGATGTACTATACCCTCAAAACATCAGTATGGGAAATTGTGTGTGCTGTAGACCAAAGTGTCACCTTATCAGGTTAACACTTATCAGAGTATCAGTGTGATCTCAGCTGTTTCACATTCTCTACTAACACATAGAACAAAGAACTTAACAAATCCATCTAGTCTGCCTATTATTTCCTGCTGTAAAAAACCTACCAGTCTTGTGCAGTCAGAACGTGTGCCAAGTATGACTGCATTACAAGGTTTTATAGCTCTTAAAGTAACTTTTGTGTATAAAGAAACAACATAAATTATTTTGAAAATAAACTCTACTAATACATTGTAAACTGGGTTAAATATATGATTCAATTCATAGATTAGAAAAAAGAAAATAAGTACAATAGCCGTGTTCATTTCCATGTTAAAGAGTTCTGGATAGACATGTGGAAATCTTATAAAATATACTTAAATATATGTAAATATATTAGATCAACCTTTTTTTCTTTTTAAAAAAGTTGGCATTTCTTGCTTCCTTTAAGCAAAGCATTTCGGCCATTCCAGTAAACATCTGTCTGCATCCATTTTTTGCATCACAATAATATATGCTTTATATAAAGGCTTTATCCTGATAGGTATGTTAATTTCTATTAATATGTAAAATGTAAAAGGTATGTGATGCTAAACACAATAACCATAAAGCAGTATTAATAAGAAGAACGGAACCCACCTGTATGAAGATTTATTTAGAAGTGTCTGCCCTTTATGAAAGGCATCTTTGGTGCAGTTTCTAATTTCTATTTCAGCTTCTCTTTGCTTTTCTAATAAATCAGGAATATTCCGATCTTGCATCTTCAAATGTGTCAGATACATTTCAATGTTTCCTAATTTGTCAAAAGCCTGAAACAATAAAACAAAACCCATAAGATTATACATTTTGCGAATTATTCATAAAACTTATTAGAATCCGTTGTTGTTTTCCTCATTTTGCTCCTGAGCGCACATATTGCATTTGACTTTGTATTCATTATTTTTTTTTCTAGAGACATTACGGATGATATTATACTTGTATGATCTCTTTTGTATGTTGTGACATCACTTTCCCCTTTCTCATCACTAGTGACACTTTTCCTCTTATTCAGTTACCCAACTCTCTTTTAATGGTTTGTACAACTTAAAACCCCAAACAAAATAAAGCATATTAGAATCCCATTTCATGTTTGGTTTAGATTTAATTAAATGAATACATGTATATTATAGGTCTTAACAAAATGCAAAACCTTCCTACAAAATATGTAGCAACAGCAAATAATTCATCTGGTGGGGATGACTTACTACTATCTACTACTGCATTACTATCTTTATACACCCAAACGTAAACAATGACAAGGGGATTGAGACGTATTGAGTCTCAATAACGATCCTCATTTGTTGCTGTTTCTGGTTCAGATTAAATGTTTTCTATGTAGACACCTGTATATGAAACTTTTGTGAAGGTGATGACGGACACTGGGTATGAAACTGAAAAACTTGTCATGCAACCAGTAGAAGACGTAAGAGTTTGTTTTTTAATATCGGATTAGGGAAGAAAAATACAATAAAATAATACTAGACATACAAGGATAACATTCCAAGGCATCAGAAATAGCTCTCACTTATGTCTTAACCATTTAATGCTTGTGTTGCTGACAATCCTGCTGTAAAGAACAGGGGACCCACGTTAATGACTATCGTCATTGCAGAAAGGATACCACAACTACATCATTTCTCGTTATTCAGTTAACATTTCATAGCAGAACTAAGTGTATTTTGATATTTAATATATTGTTAAAACCCACCTTATTTACACTTTTAAAAAAGCCATTGGCTTCTTGCAAAATGTTTTCTCTTTCTTCCATAAGCTCCCAGAAGTCAGAATAAAGTGCATCTAGGTTTTTCTTTGCTTCCATTAAGTTCTCCCTTTCTTGATGGTTCTCCAGAGCAAATAGTCTGGTAGCTTCCTTGCTAAGCTTTTCAACAGCAGAAGTCCATTCCTACAAAAATAATTGTAAACGGCAAACCTGTGACATTGCTTCAGTTGGAAAAGAATGGACCACAAGGAACACAAAAAGATAACACAATGACAATTTGGGGTGTTAACAGCACAAGAAAAGATCAATGATTAAAAAAGAGAATAATCAGTCTTGCATCCTGGAATGCCCATTTTACTATATCTTTGATGATAATTTATGATGATGATGATGATGATTATTTGTAATAATAGTAGTAGAAGTAGCGGTGTTTAGAGCCAAATTCTGATTAGTTCAAAATCATCAAACATTTTTCTCTTACATTTTTCTTTTAAAAAAGAATTAATTTTTCTCCCAACAAATGACTATTACATTGACAGTGACTTAATGACATCACATTCTAAATACATTTCTGCTTTCCACAAGATTTTGGAGTGTTTCTGTGGAATTCAGTTCATCCCAAAGGTGTTCGATGGGGTTGAGGTGAGGGCTCTGTGTGAACCAATCAAGTTCTTCCACACGAAACTCATCCAATCATGTCTTTATGGACCTTGCTGTGTGCACTGGGGCACAGTCATGCTGTAATAGAAAAGGGTCTTCCCCAAACTCTTCCCACAAAATTGGAAGCATAGCATTATCCAAATTATCGTGGTATGCTAAATGGGTTTGATTTTTAATTGAATATCTTCATAGGCGTATAAAGGCCCTTTATCCCTCCTGTGTTTCAATGGCACGTTGTGTTGGCTAATCCAAGCTTAAGTATAAAAGGCTAACTGATCATTAGAGAACTCCTTTGCAAATATATTAGCACAGCTGGAAATGATCTTGTTTTCTATTAGAGCTAAGTGACCCCAAACTTTTGAACGGTAGTGTATATAGACATTATGGTGATTTATTTGATTGATAACCAATTTTAATAAGCACTGCAGCAATCAGATAACAGACATAGGATACTACTGTGGGAGATCACATTCATTATTCATCACATTCAAGCATTCAATATTTTTATGGATGGCTGATACCAATCTGTAAAATGTACCTGCTTATATATCATTTATTTTAAAATGTTAAACAGGATTTATCAACATTTGGGTTTCCCAAGTAATTCCTTACAACTCGAACATATCAATTTAGTTTTAATTTAAGCATTCATGTAAAAAACAAAAAAAGGCCTATGTTAGTTTCTGCTATCTCACTCCAGATATTTGTGATAATGAATTCTCTAAGGAACCGACCGGTTGTAGGCAATCTGTACGGCAAGAGGCACATCTGCCATGTGATAAAACAATGCAGGTGAGGTAACAGCTTCCAATGTGGACTAACAGCGGGATTAGAACGCAATCTGCTCTGAGAGGCATTGAAAATTAAGGAAAATGTGGATTCCAGAGACTGTACATTTTATTCTAAAAACAGAAATTTAAATAAGAGCAGTAACACAATGATAGATTATTTTCAGTGAGTCCAGTTTTTGTATATATCAGCTACTTTAGATGTGACAGATCCCCTTTAACAGAAGAAAGAATTTAAATAAATAGCAGCTTCAACACAGCATCTATAGAACCAAACAACTTTTACGGTACATTGGGGTTCCGCACACTCAGATGGACAGCTAAGTCTGTGTTTATGTGTCAAGGCGGACACGGCATTAAGATCTAAAGAGGAATGCATGGACTTTATCAAGAAATGGAGCAGCGTTACCGGTGGATTTTTCCATTCATTTACTTTCTGGCCACATGGTGGAGGAAGAGACACGTTACGCGAGAGATAATGAGTCTGCACAAAAGCCCCACATCAATCAGAACGTATTTTGCCAGTAGCAATCATCTGTTACACAGACAGTTTTATTGATGTAACATTTACACAAGCCTTTATGCTCTCTAAACTTTTATCTGGTCTTGCTGGGGGTAAAATGTTGCCAACAAAATTACAGCTAACTAAGCGTTTTGTTTGCAGTACTTACTTTATTGTGATGTTTACTCAACTATTGCTATTTTAATAACCGCCTTCAGAAAAAGCCAACAAATTCCGCTCATAGGTACAATGCTTGGATATGTGCAAATCCTTCTCAATATATATCTCAATGGAGCAAAAAACTACATTTACCAATCAATAGTTTTCAGTAGTTTGTTTTGTGTTACTTATAGATCCTTAGACCAATCGATAAGACTGATTGAATTCACCTTTTATGCTCCTGAAATATGTGCGACAACATTAAATCTTCTTCCATGTTTTCGTATGATGCATACGGTTATAGTATAACATTGCTTTTTCATCATAAGGGACAGGTTTCACTATAAAGCAGACTACACATTCGACCAGAGTAGAAGTTTTGCAGGGGCATCTCAAGAGACACGTGAATATTGCTTAAATCAAGAACTCCAAAATACATTGTGTTGTCTTATACCAAGTCATCCTGTTCTTACACCATTTCTTCTCCTCAATTACTACATATAGCAGGGGCATCCAACCTGCGGCCCTCCAGCTGCTGTAGGACTACATCTCCCATAATGCTCTTTCAGCTAAGGGGCTGACTTAGCTGAAAGAGCATTATGGGAAATGTAGTCCTGCAGCAGCTGGAGGGCCGCAGGTTGGACGCCCCTGACATAGAGCATTAGGAATCATCTACTCAGGACGTACACAGCTCCAGATCCCAAGGCCATTATAACAAGTTGAATTGATCCATTGTAATATTATTGGTGTTCCTAGAAAGAGGGATTAGTAGCGTTACCTTGGCACTATACACTTCTTGTTTGTGTTTTTGTAGAAGTTCTTCATTCTCAGTCAGTGATGTACCTAGTTGGACACTCTTTAAATACATTTCTATATGGTTTCGCAGCCAACAGGTGACCTGTGACACAAATATAATATTAATAACTTATCTGCCATATGCAATTTGTAATATATTAATGTTAAATACCGTATATGCTCAGACAATCCTTACACCTGGAGATCAACGCTGTCTAAAAAGCCATACTATTATCTGTGATATTCAAAGCCTGCAAGGCAGACCTAGGGAGCTCCTAGGCATACATATAAAGCATCTTGCATGTATAGGTTTCATAATGGAAAATAAGCAACTTGCTTCTGTCACAGATTGTCGGTTAGGTCACATCCTGATTTTTTGGTTCATAACTCCAATAAGTCCTAAGGAGAAGCATCTTTTTATATTTTGTTAGTAGCCACTTTTGACTGCCGTAAGTAAAACTTGCCAAGATGATGGGACTGTCAGTTTTTCCCCAAATACCTCCCTATCCTGTAAACAGACATCCCAAAAATCCTAACGTACTACATAAAGCAATCACAAAAGTAGCATAAAATATAAATTGTATTAATGCTTCTATTAAATGTTATCCTCTAGGTTGGCCATTATGGTACTTTAATTCTGTGATTACTATAAAAGTACCCCGACTCCAGTCTATTCTACTGACTAACATGGTACCGTCCTCTAAATATTCACTAACATTAAAATAGCTCCTAAGCTCATTTGCAGTGGAGCTGAGGAGAGTCAAAAATCAATATCAGATTACCTGATTGCAGATCTCAAATCGTGAACTCTATGCTAATCCCTTTACGGGCCCAGTGATAAATTTACAGCTGCGACCCAGAGTTTAACCCCTTAAGGACAATGGGTGGTCCCTAAACCCATTAAAAACAATGCATTTTGTGCCCGTACATGTACAGGCTTTGTCATTAAGGGGTTAATAAAGTCCTGTTCATTTTCAGGTCAATACAAATCAGCCACACTGCACATCGGGTTGGCTATAGTAAATTTGCAAGTTAGACATTTTGCCAGTTACTACTGGCTTCTATTAAAGGGACACTTCAGCCAACTTATACATGTTAATAAATATGATAATACATATGATAGCTGCAAGGTCGCTATAAATGTTCATGGTGTCCCCCTTCCAAATTCAAGGAGGATTCTGCATTTGCCCTTTATCCCACATTCAGATATTTGCTGTGCATTAGATGTGTTTGGCCAAACACATGGGCTGCC
>VKOC01005331.1:0-17932 GCA_009364415.1 Spea multiplicata | reverse complement strand
AACAGACAGGCGAAACACGGCAATAAATGAATCCCAGTAACTCTTAATTCAGTGGAATCCAATTTAACATAACTGGCATTGAAAGCGTTGAATTGCCAATGTTTTTCCTTTCTATGCATGCGCGGGGTGTTTATGCCTTTTTTTGGACGGTACATTAAATTTCTTTAGCCTTGTGGATTCCAGACACAGGTTTTTATGGTCTAGAATGTGCGTGCAAAAAAAATGTACCCGTTTCGGTTAATTGCTAATATCCCTGGCAGCCCATTGAACAGCTTAGTAGAAGTTGTTTTCCTAGTGATTTTTATGTAGGTTTTTGTGGCGGTCACAGTCTACGACCCCCAACACCCCCACCCCACCCTACTCCACCCCACTACTAACACCAATAACACGTTAGCCCATCTAGCTGGCTTGTGTGCCAATGGCACAGGTAGGTGGCAGCAAGATTCGGTCCTTAATGTTGCTGCTAGAGGAGAGTGAAGCAAGCGTGTTGTGCTTCACTTATCCTCGTGAAGCCAAAAATGGCATTATTGCCCCGTTAATCAGTGATAATGGCCACTCAGGACTTTCAGTTATTCACCAACTTGTCTCTCTAGCTCCTTTATGGCTTCATAGCGAGAGCCGGTAACTGGCAGAACCCCCGCACGCCCAGTGGACCTCAATACCCAGGTGCCGGTCGAGGCATCTCCGACCTCGAAGTCCCCCTTGCATTAATTATCTAGGTATTGGGCAATATCACTAACTATCCCTTATTAAATGTAATTGTATCTAATACTAAACCCATAGACAACGAATTCATCCTCTATTCAGTAAATTATTAACGGTGCGCGGCACGATTTTATGGAAAATTAATATTGTTTTTGGCAAAAATTACAGTTTTTACAGTATAATACAAATGAAGTCATCAGAGAACAATCACCAGGTCCGCTGGATGAGCTTTGAAGATAGACGCGTCCACCATTTCGCCAAATGCCCCCTTATAGAACGCGATCATTTCTTTGCTGGCGGCTTTTTCCCCAGGGTTTTGGGGTCTCCAGCTCCCTTCCCGGCCGATTTCGTCCCGCCTGGTTTTGCGGCCCCTGATTCTTTCCCGCTCTTTCCTGCTCCCTGTTTATCCGGGCCGGCTTTCTCACCATCTTTCCTTTTAGCGCCATCTTTTCCATCCTTCACCTCTCCTTTGCCTTTACCATCGGTTTTTCCACCTTTCCCACCTCCTTTTCCATCTTCTTTGCCACTTTTCCCATCCGCTTTCCCGTCTCCTTTTCCTTCTTTCTTGTCTCCTTTTCCTTCTTTCTTGTCTCCTTTTCCTTCTTTCCCGTCTCCTTTTCCTTTATCTCCTTCTTTTTTCTTTCCTCCTTTCCCACTCTCTTTCTTTGTATCTTCCGCGTCCACTTTCCCGGAGACCGTTGGCACTTCTTTCTTCTTGGGCTCTGTCTTAGGAGCTGTGAGTATTGGAAAAAGACAAAAAAGAAAAAGAAATACCTTAAATAAAACCCGTTCATAAAGCTCTACAAAACAATTCAGAAATGTAATCCTTATCTCATATACAGACCATTACCAGAAAACACGCGTGTGCCGAGAGTTATCAACCTCCTCTAGTGATTTGTACTCGGCATAATGGGATTTATTCACTAAACAGCACTTATGAAAAGACAAACAGGAATTTCCCACATAATTAACTATGAATTGTGGCCAACATCGACCTTCCTGCAGGAGAAACGCGGCGAGGCCTGCACTTTTTACAGCATCGGTAATGTATTTACAACATAAAAATTCACATAGAATAACGTTACCAGGTAATGAGAGCTCGCAGGGCCGACACAAATGGACCTTCATTGGAATTCAATGGACAGAATGAACATTTAGATTATAAATTGGACCCAAGGTAACCATCTTTTTTTATCCTTCATAACCGTGGTGGCCTCCATGTGGTACATATGGGCCGACATATGTGTTTCAAACTCATCCAGCTGACCTAATAGCGTTAAATGATGCCAAGTATCTTGTCTTTCCCTTACAAAAAAATACTGCAGTTTTTCTGAAGTAATACTGCAGTTTTTTGGACATGAAAAAACTCCAATACTGCACTTTTACTGCACTTTTACTGCATTTGTACTTCACTGTACTGCAGTTGTTTTTGTACGGAAGTACAAATGCAATAAAGCTGCAGCACATTGAAGAACAACTGTAGGTTTGCAATATAAAAAAAAAAGTGCGGGAAACGTGCAGTAAATATGCAGTTTTTTCATGTCCAAAAAAACAGCAGTATTACTTCAGAAAAACTGCAGTAATTTTTTCGTAAGGGTTGAAGTTGTACGGAGCAAATATGAGAAGAAACCCAGCCCTAAAAGCCAAAAGGAACCACGATTGCCAGTGGAACCAAGTCAGCAGAAGCTTCTTCAGGCTAAAGGTGAAGTCTCATGGGAAAATAATTATTTCTTTGGGCCTTAAGCCCAGGGCTGTGTTCACTTATACAATCAAGCACTTAAGAAACGTTGGTTTTATCTCATTTTGGCCCAATAAACTACCTTTATCTGCAGACCTGGAGCCGCCGTTGCTGTCAGTCATGTGATATTTTGGGTGACTTTCCCGGCTCAACCACCACACTGAGCTGATGCTTTATGGCGATGCTAATGAAGTCCTTTCCTTCGTAGGCCTTCATTTGACATGCTTTTACTGCTGGAGATAAATCTATCGCATATTACATCTGATATATTTATCCCCAGCATTGAATCTGACATGGTGACCCTTGAAGATTATAATATTTAATGTTTAAAATGGCTTTTATTTGAAAACATTCTTTTTTAAAGCAGTCTGCGCAGGAGCAAGGAGGAATAGCTACTCGGTGAATGAATTATTTATGATTTATTATATTGCAAGACAACATGAAGCTTATTTAGATGAAGGTAATAAATCCATGATTGTTCTAATGGTTTTCACCAAGATCCTCATAACTTAGTAAAAAAAACAACTAGTTTTGGTTCTTTAGAGGACTGGCTATTATTTAATATGAAATATAACTGTCTGTAGAAATAGAGATTGCGGTTGAAAAGACTAAAAGGATAAAGCTACGTTATCTGGAAGCGCCAGGCGTGTCCCACCGTGTGAATCAATGACCTCCGTTCCAGACCGGCGCATTATCGCCGCACGCCGGGCCCACCGGCGCATTAAATGCATGAAAGTCAATGCACTGATATGCGTCAAACAGCAAACCATCTGCTCGGCTGATAATACCCATTTATTACCTGGGTAAAGAGGATGAAAAGGGAATGAGAACGTAAGAAACGTTTTTGCTTTGATGTTCATATAAGTGGCAAACATTCTATATCATGTCACAAAAACCAGACTTCTGCAATCGGATTCGTCGCAACTTTAATTTTAAGAAATTTTGTCTGATTCATCAATTTTATGCAAACATTAGAAGGGCCTCCAACAAAACAAACGAAAGTGAGTAAAAAAAAAAACTCTAAATGCTTATTTTCAGTAGCCGAGTCTTTTCCCTGTATATTACTCGCTCTCCCCGTATGTTACTCGCTCCCCCCGTATGTTACTCTCTCCCCCTGTATGTTACTCTCTCCCTGTATGTTACTCTCCCCCCCGTATGTTACGTTTGTTGCGAGCGGCTGAAACAAGCTGTGGTTGGCATCTTGGCAACGTTCCCAGAAAATGTAGCTACGGTTCAATGTGTTCACGAGTCCAATAAATCTAATAGGTGCTGTTTATTAAGTATCAGCAAATGCAAACTCACAGGAAACAGTCATGGACAGGCTGCAAGAAGTTACATACAACAAGAGAAAAGAAAAGCATTGCAGGGGGCTTTAGGGGGCGTCTGCAGGCTTTATTTCCCAATATAGACGGTGGACCCCTGGATTACATAACATACTTCCAGCAGGCAACAGAGGACACCAATCACTGTGCACTGACCAATATTATTGGTTCTGATGGCAGCTTTGTGTAAGTTGGTGTTGGTTGTGTAATCTGCATACGATCTGCATATTGCATCTTACATATGGTGTGATGCATGCTGGTCATAGCTCACCGCTAGTCTATTGAACGGCTCTTGGAGGCTGGGGTGATTTTTTCCCGCAGTGATGTTAGTTTCTGTGTTACCTCAATAAGAGTTCTGTTTTTGTGTCGATGTTGTTGTCGTCATGATAGTAATTGTATTGCTATGTCATGGCACCATTGAGGTTCCTCGGAGGCTGTATTTCCTGCTGTTGGCAATGCTTTTTCCATCTGATGATCCTAGTCTCGTATTCTTGGTGACTTTGGGCAGAAGGAAGCAATGTTTGGTGGGTACCCGGTCTTGATGCCTCCTGAAGTTTGTGCGATCTTAATTCATCCTTTATTCCTATTCCAGAGGCCTTGGGCTCTTAGTAGGATTTGACTCCGGTCGCTTGGACTGTTTACGGAGTCTGCATGCTTTTAAGAGTATAAGATGTCCTGTGCTTCCGGCTG
This sequence comes from Spea multiplicata, assembly GCA_009364415.1. Taxonomy (NCBI): domain Eukaryota; kingdom Metazoa; phylum Chordata; class Amphibia; order Anura; family Pelobatidae; genus Spea; species Spea multiplicata. The sequence continues at coordinate 13,477 of VKOC01005331.1, read as the reverse complement.
CTACCCTGTATCCAATAATACCCATAGAAAGAAAGCAAAGGGTTAAAGGACCATTCCACTTCTATTGGGTTGTATATTGGAGACTTCTGGCTTATTTAACTCCGTCCCCATCAGGTATAATATTAATCTTTGTAACATGTTCAGAAGAATTTTATCCTTTAATACTATGCGCTTCACCAGAGACATATGTAACTCCTGTGCATTATTTAAAGATACACTTAATAGAGTCACCTGCATTCAAGCAGGGATATCAACCATAACATATGGGGAGCAAAAGCACCAACTGGGAGTCTTATATCTGATCACAACGAGGGGAGAATAGAAAGGAGTCAGCTCCAGACTGTGTGACCCGGAAAATCTGCCCCTTCACCCTGAGACTGGGGCAAAAACCCTGAGACTCAGGGGGCAAACCTTAAGGGTATGGAGGTTAGTGATCTCCCCCCGTAACCAGCCCCAGGGGTTCTGATCGTCCAATAAATATACATTTATATGATCCCCTGTGTATTTGGACAATTATATGTATTATATTATTTATTTAACCATTAAGGTACCATAGGATGAACAACCCTTTTTGGTTTTGAAATTTGATGGGTTTATGGAACGCGCCGGCGCTCAAACAGTTAATCAAAGGCAAACATCCAGAGAATAAGCCCAAAGTAGGGTCATTCTGCTGCGTTTATCCCCCCAGAATTACATTATTTTTAAAATTGCAGACAAAAAAGCCCTTTTACCACTCAGAACTATTTTTAGGCTGACATTTGCTCTTGCGTCTTAATAAACTCATTTAGTTTGGCAAAATCAGATATTTTTGTGCGCCTTGGCCAAAAAGGCCAGGAATAAGAGAAAAAATCAGCAGTGTTTAAAATCCAAGTCTCCTTTCACACGCCTTTAACCCTTCATGTGACAGCCAGCTATGTTTGTGTTGAAATACGTTGTGTGTTGATAACACACAACCACATTCTTGTCCTATGCTTAACATCAGGAACGCGATAACTTAATGGGGAGGAATAATCATGCAGATACCGAGAACAGGAAGTTAAGATGGCTGCTCCCATGACGGTATTCACTAAAGTGAAAAAATCCTCTGATATGTCTTATTAACAAAGTTGCGTTTTATTCATGGAAATAAAGGCCCTTTTATAACTGTCCGCCTCTATTCCAATTCTCTCCTATTTATATAAAAAATAGCAATCATATTTTTTAAAAGTTTGCTTTGGCAAAACAAGATATGTGCAACTTTTTTAAGCCAGATTTTAGAAAGATGAAAATGAAATTATTTTTCTTAAAAAATAATGTATTCATTGTTTGCAATACCCTATGCCAATATTCAGCGTATTGGAGTGATTATATTTAAAATCTAAATAGTTATTATTAATAATGGTAACAATAATAATAATAAATTATTATTAATAATAATTATAATAATTGGGTAATATCTATTTAAATCTAAATAATAGTTATTATTAATATAGAAATAATAATAAATTATTATAATTATTATTAATAATTTATTATTGCTATTATTTATTATTATTATTAATACTTAGATTTAAATAGATATTACCCAATTATTATAATTATTATTAATAATAATGTATTATCATTAATATTATTTAGTATTAATAATAATTATTATTTAGATTTAAATTGATATTACCCCAATTATAATTATTATTACTATTACTTACTAAGTGGAACAGCCTCCCAGCAGAGGTGGTAGAGGGTAATACAGTGAGGGTATTAAACATGCATGGGATAGACTTACGGCTCCTGAATCTAAGACGAGACCAACGACTGATTAAGGTTTGAGTTGTTACAGCGGGAGAAACCGGCGACTAGACGGGGGCCAGATGGGGCCGATCTGACGGAAAATTCTAGTTTCAATGAACAATTTATCAGTAGCTGTCAAAGAGACGGAGCTCAATCAATCAAAGAGTATCATTAATCACAAACACTACCAACAACTGCCCGACAGCCTCCACCGCATCTACTTTTTTCTGGTAGGGGTTAATTTGTGTTTGGAAATATATCTATTTAACTTCATTATAAATAATCATTTTAGGTAGGTTCTGCCATTTAAATATAATTTATTCTTCATGTTACGGCAGCTTGGTTGCTCTGATCAGAAGGAGATGAAATGTTCCTTGCGTCGTTATGATGATCATAATTCACGCTAACACTTTGCTTTTTTTTTTTTATTTCATTATAACCTAATTAAACTTACAATGTAATGTAAAGATTAATTAGGGTTTAGGTCATTATAGTATCATTAGCGCTGTAAAATAATTATCACGCGCGGCGTATTATAATCCGTAACCACGCAGCGATTGGGAGACGCGGTTATAAACGGAGCTTTAGAATTCCGCATTTATAAGAAAGAACATCGAGACGCGTTGCTACGAAGTATCCGTGTGGCGTCACCCCCATCTAGCACCGTCCTGTGTTTGAGGGTTCTGTATCGTTCAAGCCATTGGTTAGAAGATCCGGGTCGTACCTTGAAGATATTTGGAGAGATATTAATAATTTTTTTTTTTTTTTATCATTTCAGTGATGGAAAAAATTGATATATTTGGAAGAAATTGTAATAGAGTGGAATGATAAAAATGTAGAGTTTCATTTAAAACATTACTCTGGGACACTGATTTCAGTTACAGGACACCGCAGCCATTTCTTTTCAAAGAAAAAAGGAAAGAGATTGTTGGGATTTGGGGTCTTTGGCCGGTTTTGATTCGCGTTAAAAGAGGTTTAATGACTGCAGGAGTAACCGGGCCAAGTTTTAATTGCGTCTCCGGTATATCGATGGTTAAAAGGAGATGTTCCACATAACTGAAACATTCATTACACCCTCTGGCATGTTAATCTAAGAAATCATGGAAGATTTATCATTTTTATATTTAATTACACAAAAAAATACAGCGACATTTAGAAACCTGCTACCTGTCGGCAGATCGGCCCCAGCCGGCCCCCAATGTAGTCGCCCGTTTCTCCTGCTGTAAAGACTCAAACCTTAATCAGTCGTTGGTCTCGTCTTAGATTCAGGAGCCGTATGTCTATCCCATGCGTGTTTAATGCCCTCACTCTATTACCCTCTACCACCTCTGCTGGGAGGCTTATCCACTTATCTACCACCCTCTCAGTAAAGTAAAACCTCCTTTCATTCCATCTCAGTCTCTGACTCTCTAGTGTTAGATTCTGGCCTCTTGTTGTAGTTTTTCTCTTCCTCTGAAATAAAAACTTTTCTCTTCTCTCTCTCATCCTCTCTCTCTCTTTTTTTCTCCCCCAAGACCCCTCAGTCTTCCCTGATAATTTTTTTCCTGCAAAAAAAAAAGGATTAAAAAAACCCAAAAACCTCCCTTTATGATGCGCTCTATCGTTACGGTTGTTTGTCTGTAAAGTTTTTTCTGCGATGTTTTTTTTTTTTAGCGGAATATGAAATATAAAAGCAAACAAAACATGAAAAATCGCCAGACTCCAAATCTGTTCTCTCGGAATATACATTATCTGCGCTAACCTTTGGTTATTACGAAATGATCGCCAAAAGTTTAATTAAATGTTTAACATAAAGACGAATGGGCAACGGGAAAATATGGAACCATTAAGGAAAATGAACGGTGAGGAGCGATTATCATGCGCGCGGGGTGATTCATTAGTGGACGCCTCACAGCTTAATTAAGCAAAAATGAAGTAATGTTGTATTATTTGAAAATTGTGGCTGAAATATATCGGAGGGGGGGGTAATAAATGAAGACGTTCCGTTCGTAACACTTTATTACTCGTCTTGCTACATTTTCCATATTTAAATCCCGCCAGGGGTGACGTTAAAAAAAAATGGCCGATATATCACAAGAAAATTCAAATGGTCCACTTCTTCCTCTTCTATTCCACTTGTTAATCTTATTGTCAATTTAACCCGTTAATGACAAAGCCCGTACAGGCTCAAAATGCATTGTTTTCATTGTCCTTAAGAGGTTAATTTAGTGTCAATTTATCGTTATTTTCACTCTGTATTGTAATAGCGCTACGGATTCTGCTGGAGATCTGTTAATAGAATGTAAGGCGACGCGTATAAAAAAAAGATAAAACTAATGGCCTCCGTAGGGTTTGGAAAGAGACCTTCAGAAAGAGAAGCCGAACACACCAGTCACACCAGTCACACCAGTCCCACCAGTCACCCGGATCCCGCTGCATCCGCCATAGAAAATGATGTTTCTGGACTCCAGGCCAGACTGGGGATGAAGACCAGCGACCCCACTCACCAGGACCTGATTTACCACTGGAGCAGTAAGGGTGAGGATACTAGGGAAGGGTAAGTATTTGGTGCTATCGACCGGCTGTCCATTGACATTTGACCTGCATCACCCACTGGATTATGGTACTGAATATTTATATATTTATGCTTAAAGAAACTTAACTAAAGCATTGCCATCGTCAGGTCCCCGTAACAGCAGGAAGTTAGGAACGGACGGGGATTACGAAATTCCACACGGAAACGCAGATTCTTCATGTCCAACGTTCTACCTCTTCCCACCACCGGCAATGACCAGGAGGAAACTCATGAAGTCATTATTTGCGGTACGAGGAGCATATAAAACAAATTAAAGGGAATCAGTGGATTCCAGTCTTGAATCGCTGTGATCGGGACACTTTTAATGAGTCCCTTATTAAATGAATAGTATGAGTTCATCGAGAGGTAAGTTATGTGGACTAAAAACCCAACTTTTGTGTCTAACATGCGTGCAACCATCTTATCGGCTCTGCATTCTAAATCTTCCCTATTAAGTTGCCCCTACCCTTTGGCAGAAGGTGATTGGTCGAATTAGCTTTTTAAGTATGGAGGCTGAAAACACCCTACACGTTTCCCTATTTAGTCTCCAAGTCCCTGATGCCCCTCTCTCCTCCCCTGATGCCCCTCTTTTCTAGGAGGTCAGAATGTTTGCCGGGTATGGGGGGATCGCAGGGTTCTACAGCCCTAAAAGCCCCGATAATGTGTATAGAAACAGCAGGAACGGCTTTATAAATTAAACGGGGTAAATAAACCCCATTATTCTTCTAAATGCCCCACCCAGTTATACAAACAGCTAGTAATAAATATACAGAAGTATAAACTTTCTGGACCTCAGAGAGGTCTTCTTCTGCTCTACCAATCCAGTACCAATCATATAAATGTCTTATCAATAAATTGTAAAATCTCATAAAACAAAAAGTGAAAAACCCCTGCCCTCCCCCAAAATGTGCCGTTAACCATAACCCTTAACGTAAAAGACTTAGGGAGAGATTAATGTCGTAACGAAAAAAATTATTTATCAAAGAAAATTGCCCACCAACAATGATGAGAATTATAATGATTCTTCCGGAATAGAAAACATTTATAGGATTGTACTAAAAAAAAGGCTTCAGACACAAAGAACCCAAAAAACATAAAATGTCCAAATTAAACATGAAACAAAAATATAGAATCTTTTCACCTCCTCGGGTTATACTAAAACAAAATTACAAGCGAATTAAGGAGGACGTTTAACTGGGGGGGTTAGTGACGGCAATAAACAGAAACTGGAAATGAAGAAGAAGAAGAGAAAAAGAAAAGGCAGAATGGAAGCAGAACGGAAACGTCTAATTCGCCGGGTGAACCATCTCATCTTCTTCTCTGAGGACCGGCAAAGACCTGTGAGGTTTAGACTGGACTTGGCCAGAAAGAGTTTGAAGATTTTCAGAAGAGCCTAAGGAAAGAAAGCAAGAAGAGATAAGAAGAGACGGTTAAAAAAAAGGCAGGAAAGAGGAGAAAGTAACAGAGCGATAGGGAGTTTTGCGTTGCAGTCGTAAAAAACATGGCGGAAGGAACAATTATCCTGGAGATATCTGCGGGGTCTACTGAGACGGACCGCCTGCTGTAACGACTCAAACCTTAATCAGTCGTTGGTCTCGTCTTAGATTCAGGAGCCGTATGTCTGTCCCATGTCTGTTACCCTCTACCACCTCTGCTGGGAGGCTGCTCCACTTATCTACCACCCTCTCGGTGGGGGACAGAGTTGGTTATCTTTCTGTCTTTCAGTTAGGGTGGTCTCATTAACCCCTTTTTCCCCAGAATTACTTACTGGCAAGTGATTCCTCTCCGTAAAACATGGGGCCCATTATCTCACAGACGGAATCTGTTGTACATCCCACATGCTGCAGGGGGCAGCACTTTACAAACATCCAGGAGAAAATGGCTGACGTGGTCCCTTGAGGTGGGCCGGTCGACTCTGATTTAACTATACCTTATACAGGGCTGGCTGAGCCCTTCCTGCGTTAGCAGCTCCCAGGGTCGGCCCTTCTTAATGCACAAACAAGTTCTCCTATCATATTTCTTAGTTTAATTAGTTTTTCAAGATTTAGTTAAAATATATATATATATTTTCCTGCTTACATGTCTTACACGGGACAAGCAGCTATTAGCCCCCTACTACCTCAGCCTGAGAGCCGTTCCATGCACATACTGCCTTTTTATGTACATTTTCCTAAATAATTACTGTTAAGAGTGAAGCCAGATTTTCATTCAGTTATCTGATTGCGGGAAGCGATAAGGTGCAGGAACTGTAATTTTGGTCACTTAGTGCCGCGGAGGAAATTGAGGTTATTGACACAGAATGCACTTTTGTAAGCAGTCAGGGTGACTCTGCCCGCTCTCAACAGAAGTCTGGTTTTCAAAAATACAGAGATGCCTCTTAACCCGCGGCGATTTTTTAACGCTTCGTAATTTTATGTCAAATAAAGGCAATAAAAAAAATATGATGGGGGTTCAGTAAACCAGTGAGAGATCTGTAGGGCGATCGCATTCAGCCATTTTCCAGGAAGTATACTCATATATATATATAAGTGCTGCCCCCTGCAGTATGGGGGGTGTATGAGCACAGAGAAGGGAATCGGTCTCTGTGTTATACCTCTTACACCCTGCGGGGGTGTCCTAGAGAAGATGGCTGAACGTGGTCATCCTAGGCCGCTGTTGGCTCAAAGGGAAGGAAACAGGAAAGAGGGGTATATGCAGAGTAAAGAGGGAGCACAAGGTGGGAAAGAGGGATGTTGTCAAGGGAGAAAGGGGGGCAGGGGAGGAGAGAGGAGCATGGAAATTTGGGGGCCAAAGAGGGACTGGCTAAGCTGAATAGGGCCACTTGGGAGGTATGTTAAGATATATTTTTTAGTCCATTATTACGTTTTCACTTCAGCTTGAAAATTTAAAAAGCTTTAATTGTTTTTTTTTTTAACTTTTTTTCATCAAAATCCTTACAAATTCTATATGTTGCGGTGACCTCCCTCTATTTCCTCCCAACATGCCCTTATCCTTATTAGTCTGCCTACTACGAGATTCCATCTGTTTCTGGCCGTGCCACGTACGTAGGGCATGAACCTGTAATATAACTCATACAGAGACTTTGTGTTGATCTATGCATGCGCGGTAATTTCATTGAATACCAACAATTGAAATAACAGCTGTCTGTCAGCAAAAAATGAGTAGAAAATCGTTCTTTTTTTTCTGAAAAACTGAGATTTCTCTGTTAATTTGTCAGACTGAAACCGACCCTGCGGTTAATCTGAAGCACACAAGGCCCTGTAGCATTAACGATAAAAAGTAAATTCTAGCAATTAAAATGAAATATTGACCTCGGAGCTTTTTGCCAGAAATATGACATCAAATTAGGAATTAATTGAATATTGTCATAGTTATTAATTTGTTGACATTCTATAAAGCTTTTTTTTCTATTTGATTACTTTTGGAATGTTTCGAGTGTACGCGAGTTTAAAAGAGTAGGAAACTCAAAAGTCATGAATCTATGAGATATCTGCGGTATTCCAGAAAAAGGACCCAGTCAAGCCACTAAAGGCTGCAAAATACCCGTCTAACACTGGGGGGGCGCTGCTGCGCAGGAATATATAAACACGCGCCCATCCAGCCACAGGATATTTTGTATTATAGGGGCATCAAAAAATGGTGGAATACTTTTAATTTTTTTGTTTATTTTTATTTTTTTATGGCTCCTTACACTGTTCCTTGAGGGCTTTGTGGATCATCATTGGATGGGCGCTTAAAAGGTAAGATTTTTTTCACTACAGTTTGCACTCAAAGGGTGCTTGGGTGGACCACATCTTGAGAGGAAGAGGGAAAGGTTTTTGTTTTACACTTAACCTTTCCCTTTCCACAGGGCACAAATTGGGGGTCCATACCCCTCCAAATAGTTTTTTATGTATCTTACATGGTGTCACCACAATAAGCATGTGTGTAGGGGAGCACAATTGTCCCTCTTTTCTCTTTAGTTTTGAAAATCTGTATTGTGAGGGGTATTTTAAGTTTTTGCGAGTTTCAGGAAAGGACATAGAGTTTCCTAGAGACCTTTCATGCCCTCTCCTGAAACAAGCAAAATTGAAAGTTGCAAAATCTCGCAAACATCTTGCAAATGAGTTCATGTGTGAGTTGCTTTGCGCATGCTGGCATGCCAGGGTGTGTGGATACAGTCCCGTCTAGTCAGTTGAGTTAACCCTTAACCTGACTGACCGCTCAAAGTCTTGAAAGAGACTTCCCAAATATTAACCCTTTAATTCCCCATCACACGGATTGTATTGCCGTGACACGCTAAGGGCAGCAGCCAAATCGTTCTAATCATGCTAATCCTCATTATGACAATACATGAATATAATTACTTTAAATAAAAAAAATAAAAAGCGTTAATAGCGTCGGCAGGATTACCTCCGGGGATTTCCGTGAGCTCATTTAATGGCGGAACGCTCTCCAGTTTGTCTGCATACTGCTTCCCAGCCTGGCGCTGCGCGTAGCGAGCTTCGATTTCCTTCTTGGTTCTCGGAATCCGGCATTTGAAGATGCAGCAGAGAGTGATGACTTCATGAAAAAGTCAGAAAGCACAAGATCAGCTTTTACAACAAAGATATTCTATTCTAAATGATTTTGTACGTAAATGCTACGTAAATTGTTGGCGCTGTATAAATAAAAGATAATAATAATTAATAATAATTATTGTACCCTTCTTTATCTATGTGCCCCCCTCCTAGTAAAGTAAAACATTCTTACGTCACAGCTAAGCCTCCGACCCTCTAATTTTAGATTCTAAATTCAATTTAAATGAATTCTGTTTTTTCTGGATCCAGAATTAGGAAAATTATCAAGAAAAATGTAATTCAACAACCAACCACCTTAGCCTATCATTAACCCGGCTGCAAGTATTTTCCTCCCTCCAGGTAAAAGCAATTTGTACAGTAAGGGGAGAAATAACTATGATATAGCCAGACAACACATTAGCAGACCTCCAAAGTGTTCCTTTTTTAGCCAAAAATCCCTGTGCCCCAGTAGAGGACTGGTGATTTATGATAATAGAGGTAATGTACAAAATGTGGAAATCAAACGGCCTTCTTTTCTACTTTTTTTGATGATCTTATTCAGTCTTAACTGATAAATACCCACATATATTAATCTCAGCTCAGATGCTGTTCTACCTCCCGTACACTAGGTGGCGCAGGTACTTGCAGTCCGGCAATGAGCAGGTTTGGCCAGAGACAACTCCCGATACAAAATGAAACCCTAACTCTGTCCCGTCTGCTGTTACTTTATATGGATTTAAAACGGTTTAACTTAGTTATTATTAGTAAATAGATTGTACGCTGTTAGTGTGAGCTCAGTCGAGAATAACTGAATAGAATAACCGCAGTGAACACGTTTGTTTTAAGCATCTTGATATTCTTCAGTTGTAATATTTAGAAGCACGTGTGTGATGGGAGTTACGTGAGCGGCCTTGTCCTCTAATACACGTCAGTGATTGTAGTTACATGCATAGCTAGAAATTTCCAGGCTCCGGGTTACTGGAGCCTTCCCTCTTTGGGGAGTCCCAACCACTTTATATATCTATGAGGGTGGGCAGGGGAGTGGCCATTAAAATCCCCACCCACAGTCACACCTCTAACCACACCCCCTTGGAACAAATTTACCCCGCCATCCTATTCTAGAGGAATTACAGGTTCCTTGAGCCGGACATTACTGCCTACCGGATTATTTCACTGAAATTGAATTTAAAATGTTATTTCAATGGAGGAAAAATATTAAAGAATCCGAAACTAGAGGGTCTGAGGTTTAGATGGAATGTAAAGAAGTTTACTGAGAGGGTGGTAGATAAGCGGAACAGCGTCCCAGCAGGAGTGGTAGAGGGTAGTACAGTGAGGGTATTAAACATGCATGGGATAGACATACGGCTCCTGAATCTAAGACGAGACCAACGACTGATTAAGGTTTGAGTCGGTCCTTCAGGAGAAACGGGCGACTAGATGGGCCAAATGGGGCCGATCTGCAGGCAGGTTCTGCTTTTTATCGCATTTTACCAGTTGCCTTGGTAACAATTATATTAAAATAACAATTAACTAAATAATATGTGTTTATCACTAGCTATCGACTTCTCTATCTTAATAAACTTGAATTCCAAGGAGATGCCACAGCGTTACCCCCCCCCGTCTCTGCCGTCGGGGCACTTAAACTAATGTATAAAGTAAATTTTTTAAATGCAGCAAAGTAATTCTTCCCGCTAACCATCCGCGGCACGGTCTGTAAAATTAACGTACGGCAACAGATTGCGAGCGGAGTAATAGATTTAGACTCCAATCCGGTGACGGGGGAGAGGGACGTTGGAAACAGATGCCATTGTTTTTATTATCAATGTAAATGATTTCTAGATTGCATGCAGAGCGGCCCTTCTGAGAATTGACCCCCCCCCCCCAGAAGAAACGGGCTCATCAAACGGGATACAAAACAACGCGAAGCGACTGGAAAGCAAAACGCGTCTGCACAATGAAATGCGGAGAAAGTAAATGCACTTAGAAATTCATTCACTCACTCATACATAGGCCGTGGCACTGGGATACGCTTTTCATGGTGTTGTTCCACTTACTGCTGAATTTAACACCAGCCGTCATATGATGTTTAATATATATGACAGCCAGGAGGTCCAATTAAATTCTTGTGTTGTCCCCCCAAGCAAATGCATTTGGGGGGCATCTGTCCCTTTTCAGCCCTCCAGATATTAATTACAAAGTACTTTAATATGCATTCTTTCTTCCGGAGGCTGTCTGTCCCTTTAATAATCAGTATGCCCCCCCCTTTACCAAAACTTGCTTTTATTGTTATGTTTTTATTGGAAATGAGTCTCGGGGCGAAGCTCTGCTTTCCTGGGTCTCCAGGTCAGTCTTCTCTTTCCCTCCTTTCAATGTTAACCCATTTAATGCTGTCCGGGGCTATCCTCGCTCGTCTGCGCTGCTTATACTACCGCTAACTATTCACCTTACGTGTAATGGCTATCCCCCGCCCCTGAAGCTGTTCCCCTAGAAGATGCGGTTCCTGCCCCACAGAGCTGGCAATCTAATTCTAGAAGATAGAGATAGGAAGTCAAATTAGTCTTTACAGTTCCTCCTAAATCCAAAGGTCCCAGTTTTTTCCCTATGGGGAGCCCGGGACAATTTTTCATATTCTTGCTATAGTTACATTTAGGTAACAATCCTGTAGAAGGGGGGCCGATATATTATTTTACAGGCCAAGTTAAATTATTCATAGCTACCTAGTTTAGGGTGAGCCATGCCTCCCATAATAATAATATAGAATGGTAAAAACAGAAAAAAAACCAAAGTGATGGCAAAGAAAACCTATTCCTAACACCCCCCCCCAGATGTAGATTGTACACACAGCCCATATACAATATACAATATAACACAATTTAGGAACACATAAGAAAGGCTTCAATTTGCTAATAGTTTGAAACAAACAAAATATAGGTTAAAAAAAACCAGTGTCCAAATGTATAGCCCCCCCCCTTTAGAAACTACTTTTGTGGGCTACAACTACCATCTCTCCAATCTGTATTCTGGCAAACACACGATTTATTTTATTTACAAAATAAATATATTTACTTAAATAACTGTCTATTTATGTCTTTATTTGATTACTGTTTTAATTATTATTAATTTGGCTTGATTTGATTGGTGGGGGGGTGTTTTATAATGGGGGGGCACTTATGATGTCACAGTCCTAGATCCCTACATTTCAGCAGGTATTTCTCCCAGCATGCTAGCCTGCGGGTCTCACATTAGATCCGCCAGCATCATACTGTTAGGTTACTAAAGTAGCCATCCGCCGTATTGGCCGCCTCTGCGTCATGTGACACGCACCCCCCCGTAAAAATATTAACGAGTCAAAATATGACATCATTCAAGAATTATTTCTGGGAAGCGTTTGGAAATTGTAACTGCTACAATTGGTTACAACGACATCGTTAAATTCAGCAGAGTAAGTGGGACAGCAGCTTAAGTCAGATAACGAGATAGGTTTCTGCTTATCCTTGGTTTATATGAAACGAAATCATTTACTCCTGCGCCCCCTCCTTGTACTACGAAGGGTCAGCTTTCTTAATTGCCTTATTTACTTCAGAAAAGAACCCGCGCAAGAGGCTATTAGCGGACTCTTGCAGAGCCGGTCCTGCGATATTAAAACAAAGCTCTGGATTAGACTAAACTGGGAAGCAAAAAAAAAATCCCATTAAGAAAATGGTTTGGAGTCTCTGGGAATCGATACGCTCTGTGTAAGTAAGACGGAAAAAAAAAAACCCCCGAGCGGATTCAGTCATTAGCGGGAAAGCTCGGCGTCCGCGGAATATGTTTTTATTTCATCGTCGTAATAATAACCCGAAAGGAAACGTTCATTGATAAATTCTGCGGAGCGCTGGGCAGCAAGGAAACAGCAAACTGTGTGAGGTTTTTGTTTGACGTTCGTTTTTGTTACACAAATGTAGAAAAATGTTAGCACCAAAAAAAAATACCAGTAATGCCCATGGTCAAACCTATATTGGTCATGTGCATGCGCAGAAGCCCCTTCTTGTTAAAGGTGCTGTTCTACATAGAGGTTTTTTTTTTAAGATTAATAACGCACTAATACGGAATGCATGTTAAAAAGGCTTTTATCTTTTTTTCAAAATAACACATCATTTTCCTGACTTTTAGGGCCTGGTGGTCCTATTATGATCTTAAGGCCCTAATGGGGCAGTCTTTAGGTTTGTAAAGAGTCCTAAGATTTCTGATGGGGTACCTTCTGAAATCCAAGATTTTGGGGAGTTTCCGTGGGAATTGTGGCCAATCAACCAGTGGAGCGTTTGTGAGGACAGGCGCTGATGTTGGGCGAGACGCCAACATCAGGGTGAGGTCAGGGTTCTGTGCGGCCGATCAAGTTCTTCCCCCCCAAACTCATCCAACCATGTCTTCATTTCCTAACATCATGTGCTCTGTAGAACTCATGATGCAAGACTTCTCCACACCTGGAAACTTCCCAGGGTGCTGTCCTCACAAACGCTCTCCCTCTTCTGGGGGAGTGGCTTCATAAGTGGGTGGGGCTAGACATTGGGCTCATGGGTTAGCCTTGGGCAGGGCCGGCCGAAGACTTAACGCCGCCTGGGGCGAAGTTTAAAAT
>VKOC01005330.1:0-19605 GCA_009364415.1 Spea multiplicata | reverse complement strand
CCTGGCACTTTACTTACTGCAGAAATAAATAGAACTTTTAATTTTTACTCATCCAGAGATAAAACGCCCTCCTGAATTTGTAGTCACTTCAGAGGACAAACCTTTCTTGGCCCAGAAATCAGTGAGAGGAAAAGTAAAGGTTTTGTGTTAATTTACTCTGTTTCAATCTGCATATTTTATTAAAAAGGATTAGTGGCACTAAATTGTGACTTCAGGCATCCCGTGTACAATGAATTTTTTAGTGTACTGATTACTCCCAGTCCCCTCACAGAAGATTCTATTCTATATGATCTGCTGAGTGCTGATGTCATCTTTATCCAATACACATCAATGCTGATGAATTAAGATTCTGTCTATTTTATTTATTTCCATAAAATGGCCACCAAAATCCTCAGCGCCAGGCCCATGATGCTCTTTATGCCTCCCTGCCTCCAGTGTGCGTCAACCAGCATAAATCCAGCTTGTACCCTTGTACCCTGCCCTACCCTCAACTCTCTGCTTCCTACTCCCCAGCTTCTATCTTAAACCATCTGTCATTGATTTGTGCTATATGTATATGTTTTCTGAGAAATAATCCTATTTAAGAAGACATAGAATCTGTGATTTCATCTGACCGTTGGCCACAGAGACTTTTAAATATTTAGTCACAAGGCATATATTAACAGCAAATATGGCTATGCCAATGTTATCTCTCACAAAACATAGCTTATTATATACATATAAATATCATCCATACAAATATAAAATAGTAATAATAAAATAACCAAGTAAATCTAGAGTTTTGCAAAGTCAAATTTAATCAGATGTTCAAAATCTACAGAACCAATAGGACAACTAGGAAAAAAATCAATGACAAATATACAACATAATACAAAGAAGGCGTTCCTATCTTGTAAAAATACAATATGTCTAATTTGGTATTTAAGCTTTCTTTGTTCTCTTTGTAGAGTGTCAATCTCTACTGTTGGACTTCAACAAATTAATTACTGATATAAGAAAACTGTTCCAGTTGAACAGTGAACCAGGTGAATGGTTGTCCAACATTCACTTTCTCACACTCCCCCTCTCATTCACTCTCTCATGCACTCTGAATATCACCCTACCCTCTCCACCAACCGCTTTTATGTCCGGCAGCTCTGCTTTTTCTGTGTGTTTGTGAGAGAGTGAATGAGAGTGTGAGAGAACATGAATGAGTGTGAAAGAGTTCACAAAATTCAAACCAGTTCTGAGCTCTTGACTTCGTTTTCGTACGTTTCGTGGGGGGTCTTTCTTCTTTTTTGGAGTTTCATACAAATTGCTGAAATATGCAAATGTTGCCTGTTTTTAATATTTATTTAGAATCAAACATAGGTAAATAGATGCAACAAAAATAGTTTTGTGGAATGCATTTTAAATGTGCCTTAGATTATTTGAAAACATTTTTTTTAAATGTATTTTGATATCTTGATTCCTGAGACTATATATAATTGGATTACATAATGGACCTAGTACTGTATATAGAAGAGAAAATACCTTACTAACATTGAAGGATTTGCCTTTGGCAGGGGCAATATAAACTATTGTTAGCGTCCCATAGTAGGCGCACACTACGGTCAGGTGAGAGCTGCAGGTGGAGAAGGCTTTCTGTCTCCCGATGCTGGACGTGATTTCAAGAATGCTGATAAAAATGGAAATGTATGTGAAAGTAATAAAGAAGAACGGGATGGCTACAGAGGGTAGACCTAACACAAAATCTACAAGTTCAGCAACAGTATGCTTTGTACAAGACAACTCTAGGATAGGAGCAAGATCACAGAAATAATGGTCAATGATATGACCACAGAACTGTAAAGAAGAAACCAGGGGTACAATAGTAAATGTTATTATACATGTTAAAAGCCAAGAAAAAAGAATGAGTTGGAAACAGAATTTTAATCCCATAATAGAGGTGTAGTGCAATGGGCGGCAGATGGCCAAATACCGGTCATAGGACATCACCGTGAGAAGGAAACTCTCTGTTCCTTCAGAAATACAAAAAAAGTGAAACTGAGCAATGCAAGCAGTGAAAGATATGGCGATCCCCCCATTAATTATAACATGGAGCATATTTGGCACTATAATTGTTGAGACAAGGATATCGCACACCGATAACTGAGTGAGGAAGAAATACATGGGAGATTTCAGCCCCTGAAAATTGACCACCAATATAATAATCAGAAGGTTTCCGACTAAAGTTAAGATGTAGATCACGAGGAACAGAACAAACAGAACGTATCTTGGGGAATCATTGGGATTCTGGAAACCCAACAACAGAATTTGATACTTTTTAGTCTGGTTAATTTCAAATAAATGTATCATTTTTTCCCAATACAAACCTATTATGGACGACTCATATATGGAATTGCACACCAAAAAAAAAATGTTTGTAGGGAAAGCAGAAGGTGTTTCGGAAAAAGAAGGTCTTGCAAGTAGTAATGATGCTAAGTAGTAGCCAAACTAATCTAGGTTGTCCTCAACAAAACAAATTCAAGCAGCGCTGCTTCAGGATCCTGTGGTCAGAGATAATTGTCCTTGTGCTTGCCCTTGTGCATAACCTGCAAACCATAGCACCACGATATATTATCCAATATAACACAATAGAAATAAGTGACTTGTCATCCCATATGTATATATATGTAAAATTGGAAGATGCATTTAATATTTATCCATTATTGTCAGCAGGCGTAATTTTAACCCAAAGTTGATAAAACCGATAGTGAGTGTGAAGGAGAGAGAGAGTGTGTGAATGAGGGTGAAAATAATATATATATATATTAAAAAAAATTGGACTCTCTGTCCTCTCATTGTTCCACATCTGTTAATGAGCTGAAAAATAATTTTATTGAAATTCAAATAAAAAAAAAATAAAAAATAATAAATAATAATCATAATAAAATAAAAAATAAAATAAAAAAATATATATAATATAAAGACAATAGTGGCAATTATAAAATTACTAAGCCCACATCCCATGTATTGCCTGACATTTTACAGTATATAACGTCTTCGCTCTAAATCTAAAGAAAATAATAATCCATAACAAGGGACATTTATTTAGACGTCCGAATTGTGGTGCAGGACATGGACAACGTTATAAACCTGTATTGCCGGTCATATACTCAAGTATTGTTATGGCTAAATAGATGAGGGTTATTGTAGATCTGAAATTAAATGATTAATATTATGAAGTTAGTATGCCTATTGCCCTTTTTTCCAACAGATTTAAAAGAGAGAAACTTTTTGAAACTTACCAGTCTGGCCCATCCTGCTATATCACTGGATAGATTTTTTTTTCAAAAAAAATCATATATATATATTTTTAATAAGAGACTCCGTAAAAGTTTTGATAATATTCTTCCAACGTTTATAATTTAGTTTTTTGGTAAGACCCCAGACTGTTCCCGTAGCAGAAGTGCGTGGCAATAAGCTTTCAATAGCTGCCAGAGAGCTCTTTATACCCTGCAGAAAGCATGATATCTTCTTTACACAAGAACCCCGGGGATGAGTATTGCACAGGGAAGGAGCATTTTTAGATTGGTGCTTTTCAACATAAGGCTATACTGCTCTGAAGAAAAGTTACGGGGGGGGGGGGGGTAACATAGATGTTAAAGTGACCCCATTTTCTCAATTTGACTGCCATTCAGTCCAACTAGTCTGACCATTTCCTGATTTAAAGACTTAGACTTTAATAAATTGTTGGTCTTGTCTTGGATAGCCTTACTCTATTAGCCCCTACTACTCCTGATAAGAGGGAGTCCCATTTATAAAGCACCCTCTCAGTAGAGTAAAATTTCCTTACATTACATTACAAGTCTCTGGTTTAAGCCCATAGGTTTAGATTTTAACCTCTTCTCCTCCTTTGGAATGAACCTTCACTGAAGTGTCAGGCCTCGGGCTCCCTCATAATGAGCCGACCAGAGGGAAATTGTGATCTCCCAACCAGTCCTGCAGGCTGCAGCTGCTGATCGGGCGGCTGTGCGCCCCCTCGCAGCCGCACCCGAGGTGAGCACCTTGCAAAACGGGACAGAGGTAGGGATAGGCGGGACAGAGTCCCAAAATCAGGACTGTCCCGCCCAAATCGGGACAGTTGGGGGCCCATGCACATTTTTCAGTATTGAACTTTGACATTTGGTGATCCACTGCCCATGCCCTATTTGGTACATCTTTGAACTCGGCCAATTCAGTGTCCCCTATAAAACCATATGTTTTTGAAAACTTATACCCAGGGTATTTCAAATGCTGGTATTTTAACTCTTTGCATGCACACATTTTACCACAAGCCTTTGTCAAAATTTGCAGTAGTATTTTTTGTGTGTATTTTTCCCCACACACGTTGTACTTTAGGTATGAATTTATAGCTCCTGGTAAATGTCACTGTCAACACCCCAATATGTGTTCAGTAACATCTCCTGAGTACAGTGATACCCCCCATGCATGGGTTTGTTGGGTTGTTTGGGGTTAAAAGCCCACATTTGGGACATGTGCATTTTTCAAATTGGAAGTTTGACGTGTGGTCATCCTTCCCCCAGTGTTAATTGGGACATTGTTTAACCCGGCCGAGCCAATTTACCCAATAAAATTGTACATTTTTAAAAGTAGACACCCCATGGGCATTTAACATGCCAGTATTTTACTTCTTTCCATGCGAGAGTCGTTTGAAGATAAAGGGCTAATTTTAGGACTTGCTTATACAAATTTTTTGGAACTGGAAGGTCCCCTGATGGTGACATCAGTGCGAAATTGTTTTTACATGTTACTATTTTATTTTTCTTATGTTTTTTGACATTTATTTTACTAATCAGATTGTGATTATAAAGTAGGGTTCCATTGATTTGCACCTGTATTCAATCTGCTAGGGGAGCCAGAGTTCACAAGAGCGTCTGGAGAGGCAACTCTTTATTTTGAGAGTTTTATTTATTTTATTTTATTTATTCACGTCCTGGGGTGAGTGTTCGGTGTCGCTGAACGCCTCGCTATCAAGGCATTTCAGTGACACCACTGAAGCTTGGGAGGTGATCGGAGACCTTATCCTTTAGTGGGTAATGTCATGTCCTCGGGACCCGATACCTCTCTCTCCGGTCCCGTGGTCGGCGAGCGGATCTCCGCTCGCGGTGCACGGACACCAGAGAGAGACCGTCACGTTCTCTCCGTGCTGACGGCGGACAGACTGACCGCCGACACGGGAGAAGGAGGGTCGGTTCCGGGAACTCCTCTACAGGAAGGGTTCACTTACCTGATGTCCTGTTGCCGGTCCGGCCACTGGGAGCGCAGCGATCATTCTGGCTGTGCTGGGACGTCATAACGTCTGGAGGCGTGGTCTTGACCGGCTTGGAGGCGGGGTTTTCTGTCTGGCGCCAAATTTAAATCCCTGCTGAGCTTTCTCAGGCACCCTGTTGTGGTTTGCTACCTGTGATTCTGAGTTTTGCTGCTGATCTTTGTTTTTGGACCCTTTTGCCTTAGTGATTTTGTACTTCTGCTAAACCTGCTCCTGTGTACCGACCCGGCTTGTCTGCTAAACCTGCTCCTGTGTACCGACCCGGCTTGTCTGCTAACCTACTCCTGTGTACCGACCCGGCTTGTCTGCTAACCTACTCCTGTGTACCGACCCGGCTTGTCTGCTAACCTGCTCCTGTGTACTGACCCGGCTTGTCTGACATCCTTACCGGTACCTGTTTGTCATACTCAGTACTTACCTGCTACCTGTGTTCACGGAGAGTGTCTCACTGTTGGGATCGTCTAAGTCCTGGATTACCGCTGTTGGGGCTTCTCCCTATACAGCAGTTTTCTGGGCAGAATAACTCCTGCGGTGAGTACCACAGTGTTTCCTTTTTGGTCCATTCATTTTTGGAGAACATATTTAGTTTGCTGCCTTTTCAGTTCGGCCGAAAATTGCGTTCAGGCTTTTTGCATTGGGAAACTAAATTTGTGGTCACTCACCCTAACTCATGCTCTCCCACACTCCCACAATAAATACCAGTTGCAACAGAGACCTGAGATCCACAATAGTGGAAATTATATTGGCGGCCATTTTAATGGGTTGCAATAAGGAGTGGATTTCAGTGCAATTCATTTATGTTTGTATTTTTTACATTATTTTAAGCTGGAGGCCTAAAATTAGGATCCAAATGTATTGCTGATTAATGAAAGGTGGATTCATAAAAGATAAGTGAAAACTATGTTTACTTTTTTGTTTTTTTTAATGTTGTGAGTGTGACGATACGGATACCTGGAGCAGCCTCTCCCCCAGGATGTATCGTCCAGAAAGGAGTGTTGCTGAGACCGGGGTCAAGTCGGTGACTGTATCTCCCCCAGGATGCTGGTCTCAGTAGGGGAAACTTTTGGTGCGAGGCTGAAGGGTCAGTAGACGGTAGCAGGTTTGACCTGAGCTGAGGTAGGCATCGAGTCCTTTAGCCACTGGATAGGAAGGCATGTATTGATCCCTCTGCCTCCAAGTACAGCCCTTACAGAGGCTGCCAAGTGTTAAGCTCAATGCTGACAGATCCGAAGACTCTGCCGCAAACCTCCCAAGAAATGGACGCACACCAAACTCTTGGGGAAGAACTTCTCTGTTTATTGCAAGGCATACAAGGTTATATAGGAAAACAAGGGGTGGGTAAAACACTACAAACAAAGTACTTTGTATACAAAAGGAAAGTTAACATAAGGAGATTAACTCAGGCATTTCATTAATACAATACAATAGTTCACACCACAACAAAGGATCAATACCATCAAGATAATGGTATTGCAGACAGGAAGCAGCACCAATAAACATAACGGGATTATACAAGGCAGGAACTTTTAAACACATGAAATACATCCTGGGATACAATAGTTCACACCACAACAAAGGGTTAATAACATCAGCTCCAGATAATGGCAGTACAGACAGGAAACAGCACCAATAAACATAAAGGGATTATACAAAGAGGGAACATCAGTTTGAAAATACAAAATACACATTAATCCTTGTATGCCCACATGTCTCAGACGGCTACCATCACAGTGAGTTCCAGTCAAAGACATTTGACTTGCATGCCCTTCCCTTAAACTATGTACATTCATAACTGGTATAATAGTGAACGTGCAAGTTGTTTTCTGAGTGTTAGCATGTGGCAGCACGTGACTGAAGTTAAGTCTTGACTAACCGCTCAAAAGAGTATTAGAGTCCTGCGCGGGACTGTTGATTTTGTGACCATTACCGACCGCTCCCGCACCGGCATCACTAGGAGTGAACTCCAAGAAATCCCCAAAGGATGAAATGCCTTACAATTAAAATGTGAGATGCTCGCTAAGAACATACAGCCACGTCATACTCTGCTTTATGTTGTGTCCCTGCGTGGGAGCATCTCCAATTTTTGTTCTCTTGCAACATATCAGTCTCTTGCAACCTGAAGGGCAGTCCAGAACAAATTCATTTGTGGTGATCTTCAAGAGATCCTTGAAGCTCAAACCATTACAGAGGGAAAAAAAACAAAGGAACAAACCTACACCACCAGACATATGTTTTGACCTTCATTGGCCTCATTAGTGGGGAAGGGTTGATACCCCTCTAGGCACAAGAAAATATCTGGACCCACTTATACACTTGGGGTGAACCCCAACAGATCCCCAAATGGTGATGCCTTGGGCTTCACCAAAAACAAGCAGCCACTTCTTAATCTGCTTTATGGTGCTTCCCCGCTTGAGAGCAAGTTCCTGCTAGACAAAGGAACCAGCAACCACAGGCATACATTTCCAAATTCATTAGCTCTGCTGGCTGGGTACAGTCAGTACTCAACTAGGTACAAGAGTGCAAGGAAGTCCATGTCTAGACTCATCTTTACACTTGGGGTGAACTCCAAAAGATCCCCGAAGAATGAAATGACACACAAATAAGATGTGAGATGCTCAAAAGAACGCACAACAACTTCATATTCTGCCTTACAGCCCATTCTGACTTTGGAGGATCTCAAGTTTTGGCTCTCTTGTGAGCAAAAATTTCCATGTCAATCTGGTTCCACCCAAAAAAGGCAGTCACACACATTTCTTCCTTCATTGGCCTTGTTAGCGTGTTTATAGTTGGTATGCCCCTAAGTATAAGCGAGCAAGGATGTTCATGTCTGGACTCACCTTTACATTTAGGGTGAAATCCAAGAGATCCCGAAGGATGAAACAAGATATAATATCTTCACAAATAACATATATCTACTTCATAGTCTGCTTTATGGTGCATCTCAAATGTTTGCTCTCTTGTGATTTATCAGCCCAGTCCCACCTAAAAATGCAGTGTAGAACTGAAACGAGAGGCAAATTGTCTCTGCAAGAGGTTGCCAATAACCCCCAAGCATACTATTTGGCTTTCATTGGCCTTGTCAGTGAAATACAATGGATATCTCAAGAGAGCAAGGAAGTCCAAGTCTGGACTCACCTTTACACCTGGTGTGAACCCCAAGAGATCCCTGATGGATGAAATGCTATACAAACAAGATGTGAGATGCTCACGAACAACAGATTTCATATTTTACCTTATGATGCTTCCTCACTTGAGATCATCTCAAGTTTTTGCTCTCTTGTGACATTATGGGGCCAGCCAAACTTTCTCCAGCAGACGCTCACTAGGGCTTGTCCTTTATAATGTACTATAAAATCTAGGAAACCACAACTCTCCTGACAACTCTCCTTTTAGTGTAGAAAGCCCTAAGGTGGGAAGTTTTGTTTTATCTTATTTAGTTTAGGTAGTTTAGTGTCAGCGTCCTATACATCATGGAGAATAACATTGATTGATAACGCAAACTACATGAAGAAAGCAGACTGTTATTTTCAACCTTACAAGCAATGTGTTTATATTTGTGATTCAGTATTTTATATTCTAATGGGATTGGATCAATTACTACTTTATAGAGTGTGTTTTCTAGCATCGTTGATAAGTGTGTGTTCATATCCTTGACACATTCAAGGTTGAAGTAGTCCTCCTACTCTCTATGCGCAGCTTCAACGTTTGTAATTTCTGATAGGGCCCTGTATAATATATCCAGAAAATGCAAAAAAAAAAAAATTCCATGGAAACTGCCGTTAGATCAGTCCTCTGAGTTCAGATAATAATAATTCTTTTGAATTTTGACAGAAGAAAGAATGGCTGTTGCTGGCATCAGGGCATATCTGGAACTTCAATAACTTTAACAGCATCTCTATAAGAACCTTGGGTTATAGCCATACCTGGGAACTTCTGAGCTCCGGCTACCTGGAGCCTTCCCTTCCAGGATGCAGCCAGTACTGCCCAGTGACGTCAGTGGGTGGTCCCGTTGATGACCGTTGGGGGCCCCACCCTGAAGTCAGTGGGTATTTTTTCCGCTGACAAAATGGGAAACACTCTTTAGTTAAAGGGGAAATGGGCGGGAAGCAGGGCCTCTCAAGCCCGGAGAGTTTCCAGGTATATAACATCTCTGGTATAAATGAGTCTCCAGTAATGAATTAAACGATGACCTTTTCCTTGGGCCAAAGGAAAAGAAAGACATGTAGGCAGACAGTTGGAATAAACTATAATTTTAAGGAATGTGTGTAATTTACTCTTAGGCTGTTTAAAATAAACCTTTTCAAATGTGCTTTTATATCCTTGTTCCTAAAACTATATATAATGGGATTAAAAAGTGGGCCTATCACTGTATATAGAAGAGATACTACTTTGTTAACATTGAATGATTGTCCTTTGGTGGGGGCAATGTAAACGATTGTTAGAGTCCCGTAGTAGACACACACTACAGTCAAGTGAGAGCTGCAGGTGGAGAAGGCTTTCTGCCTCCCGGTGCTGGAGGAGATACGAAGTATGGCGATAATAATGGAAATATATGTGAACATAATAAAGAAGAAAGGGACAGATAAAGAAGGTATGCCGAATACAAAATCTAGAAGTTCGCCAACAGTATGCTTTGCACAAGCCAACTCTAGTAGGGGAGCAAGATCACAGAAGTAATGGTCAATGACACGACCACAGATCTGCAAAGACGAAATCAGGGGGGTGACAATGAATGTTATTATGGTTGATGAAAGCCAAGAAAAAATTATGAGTTTAAAACAAAGTCTAAAATTCATGATGGAGGTGTAATGCAGCGGGCGGCAAATGGCTAAATACCGGTCGTAGGACATTGTTGTGAGAAGAAAACATTCTGTACCTTCTGGAACCGCATAAAGGTAAAACTGAGTGAAGCAGCCAGTTAAAGTTATTGTACTTCCTCCGTTAATTATAACATGGAGCATGTTGGGGACTATAATTGTGGTCAGAAGGAGATCGCACACCGATAACTGAGTGAGGAAGAAATACATGGGAGATTTCAGACTATTAAACTTTGCCACCAATATAATAATCAGCAGGTTCCCGGCTAACGTCAAGATGTAGATCACAAGGAACAGAACAAACAGAACAGAGTTCAAATTCTGGGAATTCTGAAAACCCAAGAGCAGAATCTCCACTACGTTTGTCTGGTTCGTTCCAAACATATTTTACAAATAATAACAAATGCAAGGAAATGTTAGCGGGTATACTAGTAGAGTAGTATTGCCCAACGTCATATTTGACCCTTAATGCCAGAGTGCTAACTACAGAAGAACGAGCATTTAATTAAGTTATCTTGCATGAAGCTGCTGTTGTAAGTGGTGATAGCTCTAATTTTCACATATTATGTTGGAGACAATAAACCACATTTTTAAGGCGTTCTCAAACGAGTGGTAATCCAATCACTTTATGTAGTGGTGCTTCAGGATCATGAACTTCAAGATGTCAATATCCAAGATGTCAAGTCTTTATGAATAACCTGGAAAAAATAGTTGAGATGTTAGCCAAAATAGTAAATTAGGACGAAATGTTCCTTGTCAACCCGCACTTATGTACAATAATTAATAGGCACTTAAACCCAAATTTCCAGGAACATTTATACCAATCCCAGGTTTGCATTCATTCAATTTTTAGGAGTAGAAGTGTGAGTATTATATAGGATATGTTACTTGGTGCCCACATGCACGCTCATTCACTCTCTGACACTTTCATTCTCATTCATGCTCTATCACACTCTCCAATTTTGTCCCTACCTTCTCTACCCACCACTTCTTCTTCTGCATCTTCTTCATGTTCCATGCATTATCGTTTATATTATCTGAAGGTGCTTGCCGTGATGTCCACTCCCTGATCCTCCAATCAGGGGATAAGACATCACAGAAAGATCCATCATTTTGCCCTCAGTTCAACTTCCGTTCAGTTCAACTTCTATTTACATTATGAAGGTCCCACCCCAGTGAACTTGTATTGCAGTAAGAGCTTAGCTGGCCCTGTATAATGTGTAGTTAGATTACAGTGACTCGCACATTGAATCATGCATTAGACAGCTCAGCCATTCTTGTTGGAGTGAATCTTCTAGTGCTGGCCCTTCATAGTAGTAGACGTGTGAATTGACATTCATATGAACTTCAATTTTAACAAAATTCATAGGAATGTCCGAAAACGAGTAAGGATCCCCAAGGAAACAAAATGAAACAAAGAAAAGAGCTCTGAATATTTGTTTTTGTTTACTCTCACTTTTATGCTCTCTCAATGTCTCCCTACCTTCTCCGCCATCCCCTTGCCTATCTTTGACCACTTCTGCTTCTTCTCTTGCCTCTTCTTGTTCTTCTGCCTTTCTTTATCCGCTTCTCCCATGTCTTCCTTCTTCATCTGCTTCTCCCGTGTCTTCTTTCTTTATCCTCTTGTCAGTGAACCAGGCCTCCTGGTGAATTTCCGTAAAAGCACAGAGCCTCTAGGCACCCTCCTTTTCCCCAATTGGAGGAGCGGGGTAGAGGCTGTTCACTTGGCTCCATCCATTTGCGGAAGTGCACCGACATCTTAATCATTGCTATTATAAATGAGCACATATTTTAATAGGAAATCTATTCTAAAGAATCTGAATTACAGAGGGCGAGAGAGCGTGTGTGTGAGAGAATGAGAACGTGTGGCAATGAATCTAGTTTCGCAATGGAAAAAGCTCTCTTGAATTTCGTCCAAACGCAAAGGGCAGGAAACAAAATTCATTATCTGTAAACAAATGGCCAAAAACCAAAACAAAAAATGTCTCCAAATAGTTTTTTGGTCCTTTTACACAAATCTAATTAATTGTAAAGTGGCAAGGTTAAAACCACAACTGTCCTGCAAACTGTCTTTTATCGTCTGTTACTATAAAAAAAATAAAAATAATAATTACTCATGAATAGTTTTAAATTCATCCATAAAATTCATAAAATACAGAGTAACTCTAAAACTTTATCTTTATAACTAATTCTTAAAAATTTCTCTTCAAATAAAAAAAATGCAAAAAAAAAACACTTGCTATGGAGAGGAAAAGAAAACAAAGAAAGAAAACAAAATTACTATTTATAAAATTATTTTTATAAAAAATTTATTTTTTTGAAATTGGGTTTCCCCTGTAGATACTTCAAACATTTTTATACTAATTTCCCTATATGAATGTTTTTTTGTTTTAGTTTGGGGTTTTTTATATATTTTTTGTAAGAATCTTAAAGGTTACATTTTAGTTTTCCTCCAGTTGTAAAGTACAGGATTATAAAAAATAATAATAAAAAAATAAAAAATGGAAATTACTCAAAAGTACCTCTTAATTCCAAAGGGAAAAAAAATTTCAAGTGTGATAATGTAATACATTTTCTCAGTCTCTCACCTTTTTTTAGACAGTGGATGTTGTTGGTTCTATTACAGGCGATGGAGTATATGTTGTGTATTTTACCTGCTTTTTAGAGAGGAAAAGTAGGAATGCCCTTATAAGAATCTACTGCCGTATCTAAGAGGATTCCGACAAATTCAATTTAAATATTTCATATAGGGTTTTTGCAGAGACAATATAGTGAAGTATAGAACAACACGCTTAGCTCAAGAAGCCCTTGGTGTTTGTGATGAGGTTCTCAGTACAGGACCAACAAATGGTTGGAAAATATTTCATAGAACCCCGTGTTGTAAAAAAAAAAACTTTCTAAGCTACCAAACTCGAGCATTAAAAACAACAACCCATGAAGTCTACATGTAGCAATTTGTTCAGCAGCTTGTAGAGTTCCTGTCTTCAATGTCCAATGTCAAATGTTCTGTAATGCACCTTGTACTAGATGAACCAGATGTCCCCTTAGCTGGGGAGGCTTATAGATAAGCCAAATTCATACATTAGTGTATGTATTTCTAGGTAGAGATGGGTGAGCAGGTTCTGGAGAAGAACTAAGAGATGGAACTGAGTTGGAAGCCAAGCCCAGCTAGGTAGAACATTGACGCACTGAATTAAGAGTCATTTACTACACCTGTCCCCTCTTTTACCATCATATTTTAAAAAAAAAATAAAAAAATGGTAAACTTACCAGTCCCCTCCATCCTGTTATACCACCAGAAAGAGAAATTAAGCGAGAGGCTTCTTAATTGTTTTTCATAAAATTGAGGCAAAGTTAGAATTGCTGTATCCTGGTAACACCCGAGGCTGCATCTGTAGCAATTGCACGGTGCAAAAGCAGCCAATAACTGCTTCAGAGATCTTTATATTGTGCGAAGCATGACATCATCTCTGTATAAGGACACTGGGGATGAGCATTGCACAGAGAATATCAAGGAAGGCGCAGCTGCGATGGGATTACACATCCTAATATTTCTTAACCACTTTTACACTGGAGAGTGTGAAGTTTATGAGATTAATGAAATACTTACAACTTTGCTGCAAAAAAGAGAACTTTGATATTTGATCTAAAAGATAGCCCCCGAATGTCTTGCTTACATTATCACCTTCAGTGCCAGCCATGTAATGTGTGGTTGGCAGAGTGGTCTCATTCTGCCAACCATGTATCTCCAAAGTGGTGACACATCAGGATCCTCTCTCTCTTTGTAACATAGGTGGGCTGCTGATCAGACCCTTCACAGATTAGTAGCCATCTTTCCCTTTCTAGGACAAGTCTCAGATGTTTAACTGTACACCCAAGACATTTGTTTAAGAGTAAAGCCTCATACTTAGTCAGCTAAACCCATTCCAACTAAGTAAAAAACAACAACAACGTAAATGTCCGGCAACTGATATCCAAGGTGGGAAAATGGGTAGATGATATAGAGGCTCCCAAGGGGCATTTAATTTATGTTTGACCACACATACTTGAGGGCATAAATTAATATCCCCATGGAAGCATGGTGAGGGAAGCGCAGCACATTGTCAGCTTCCCATTGGTTAATTAGGAGAACCAGGAGACTTTTTTGGTAGCCCGCCAGATAGATTTAGAAGTGACAGCCCCCGCTTTGGTGAAACTAGACTTGGGCGCTGACAAACTCTTCATGCGAGTCGATTGTACAGACTTTTAAAATCCTGATGCCGAAACTCAGCCGGGGGAGACCATTGGTCTCCCCGCTCCAAGAGAGTTTAAGGTCCGTATGAACAACCAATAGAATCGCTCATACGGACATTTAACTCTTGTAGCAGGGAGACCACTGGTCTCCCCTGGCTGATTTTCAGCATCAGTATTTAAGAAGTCTGTATGAGCCAAGGCCAAATTCCAATAGAGTCGCTCAGACAGGCCTTTCACTCCTGACGGCAAACATACAGATGTTCGCTCCCGTCAACTCCTGTGATGCTGAATAGATAAGGTACACTAGATGGAGAAGGGACTGGGGAGATTAGTAAACAAAGTCAAACACAAAGATTCTTTCTGTTGTGTGGCTTCGTATACCTTTTGCCGCTGCCATATTCGTTTCTTCATTATTCAGGGTGAACTACAAAAACGCCCCATTCGTGTACATTTGTGTGAAACTTCAACCACCAGGAAGGAACCATAACTTTTCATGAACTTCTTTACTATACAGAAGCACGGTCATGCAGTGCTTTACCACCCTGACAACAGCAGCACCAAGGCTAAAAAAAAAAAAAAAGACAAGACTCATTTTAAGATAAAACAGGCAGTAACTTTATTGGAAAAGCAATCACCACCAGCCTCCAAGAGCCTTTCAATAAGGTAGTGGTGAGATACAACCAGCATGCATTCTACCATATGTCAAACACAATATGCAGATCATATGCAAATTAGTTATAACACAAAAAGCACATAAACACAATCTTGCCATCAGAACCAACAATACTGGTCAAACAGGCAGGAGGACGGGTAAAACTGAGATCTAGAGAGCTATGGCTCTCTCACTGTTTCCACCCTGTACCCCTAATCAGGTACAGAGTGGTTATCATCAACATGATAAGAGATCACTATGTGACCAATTTGAGCATCAATTATCTTGTGCAGAAACAAATCAGGAACCAATAGGTAATCCAGCCTGGGAAAGGCGTTATGGGGGATGAGAGTAAAATGTATATTGTCTATCAATCGGATTAAGGTACCTCCAGCATGGGCAGGGAGGAGAGTCTGGCAAGGTGAGAGGAAGTGGTTCAGGGGGGTCCCAGCCAGCCCCCCAGAACGCCCAATGGTCAGTGTACATATTGAAAGCGCACGTCAACAGTTGTATAATACTATTTTTTTTTTACCTATTAACCCCAATAATGACACCACACACCATTGAATATGGATAAGAAAAGGCCGCAGCCAATTTTATTTATTAGCGTCATTGTCACCCCAAAACCTGAAACAATAAACATCGGTGCGTTAACAAGGACAACAACTCAAAACACAAACATGTAAATAAATGCAATGAACACACCAAGCTTGCCAAGCTTTTTTAACCTAATACTCTTAATTCTGTATTATTTAACCCCCATCCTCTTCCATGGGGTGGTGGAAAGGAAGCATAATCCCCCCCCTCCCTGCTTAATAGGAACTTCTTGCATAACACAGCTTTGATGCGAATGTTAATGCTACACAATTGCTACCATGTACCGATCATCTCTACCATAGCTGGATGAAGGAAGGACTTCCCTCAATGCAGGACAGCATTTGAAGTGTCTAAAAGCTGCTTATGGTGCTGAGTGGAAGGACAAGTCTTGCTAGCTAAGTCCTATGAAGCTTACAATGTCCACTTTGTCTTCTATGTAGGACATATATATATAAATGGGTTTGAACCATTGGGGCATCTGTGACCTCCACCCTTCTAATAAGAGAGGCCTACCTAGGTACCATTTTAGAAGCCTGGGGAGTGGACTGTGTTTAGGGAAAAATTCCCCTAAAACATGAAAAAAAAATATCAGATGAAGATTAACTCTACAACTGCTTATAAAACATTGATGGAATTTCCGTATATATTTTGTTCCTTGAAAATCTCAATGGATTCCACATATTCAGTGCTTTTATTAGAAAAAAGTATATTTCTACATTTTATTTTGAAATTCCTTTTCTATAACTGATAACATTGTATATAAATAACTATTTTTTCCATCTCATCTAACATTCGTGGAACTTTGTTACAATTTGTCAGAAATCAAAGTTTGCAAAATATCAGAAAATCGATTCACACAACTTTATTTCTCTATGGGCCTGACAACTAAACTCAACAAAGTTCCCAATACGCAAAAAACTTTATATCTTGTAATTATCAACTTCATAAAGAACTCCTCAAATCCCCAAAGTCACATTAAATGGATTCATTAAAGTAGTGCTGGCTTTTTACAGCCTTAGGTGAACTTCATGCTTAGAGTTCAACTAGAACTTTTGGCGCAAGGGAATTATCTATCTTTTTGACTGCATGATCTTATTTAAATGGGGTTTCCACCATTGGTTATGCCATAGGAAGAAGGAATCAGAGTGAAGATCCAGAGGTATCAAGAGTGAGAAGATCCAACCACACAGCTGGACATTGCAGCCAGTTATGGAGTGAAGACACCTCAGAAGTTCTTGAGCATCCTGAGCATTCCTGCTGTATGTAGACCTTCCTTTTATTTTACTTCTAGATAAATTAATGGAGATGCATCTGGTTCTGTGTGTTTATTACCTGTTTACTCCTAAATGATGGCTTGCAAGTGAAGGAGAAATAATGCAAGAGCAAGAAAATGAGAGCAGAAGCTTCAGAGGTGAATGTGAGAAATGTATTTTCTTCACCAAATTTCACTTTATCGTTTTTTTGGGTGCCTTGTAACTATTGCGGTAATAAGTTATCTAATTATCAAACTGCATGCAACTCTTAACATTTTGAATTGAGGTTTAGGTTCATTAATGTGTTAATGATTAATTATTGATGGGTTGCAGATGAAGGAGAAATAATGCAAGTGCAGAAAAACGAGAGAAGGAGCATCAGAGGTGTATGAGAGAAATGTATTTTCTTCACCAGATTTCATGAAAACATTTGGCTGCCTTGTAACTATTGTGGTTCATAGTATATCGAGTAGGGTAATTGTAATCATCGAGTAGGGTAATTGTAATCATCGAGTAGGGTAATTGTAATCATCGAGTAGGGTAATTGTATGTTTTTATTATGAACGTAGTCTAAAGTTTAGTAACGTGTAAGTAATAAAACAACATCGATAAAAGTAAAGTCGCAATTAAAAATGATATTAATAGACAATAAAACACAGTAAGTAATCAGTGCTTTCACCGATGTGCAAAAATGTTCCTTTAGGCAAAATAATAATAAATATCGAAATATTTATATATATAATATTTTAAAATAATAAATAGTTATTTTGACAGTAGATTGATAAAATACAAAAGCAATACGAGAGTCCACTTTATATGCAGAAGTATGCCTTTAAGTAAAATATATTAAATTGATACATCTAATTTGATAATTATTCGAAATTATAATTGATAATATTAATAATAATGATATTAAGTAATATAAAAATAATATAAGTAATAAAACATGTGTGCAGAAGTGTGTCTTTAGGAAAAAGTAAATAGTAAATTAAGAAAATTCTAATATCTAAGATAATAAATAATAACTAAAGATAACAAAACATAATAAGAATTGAGTCTGCTGATGGGCAGAAGTATGTCTTTAGGTAACTAAGTAATGAATAGAAATGACAATAAGTAAAATACATAATTATTTTAAAACAAATTGCTACAAATTAGTAATTAGTGATTGCTTGTTCGAGTTAATAAAAGAATACAGATTTAAGGAAATATTTATTTATTATTATTATTATTATTATTATTATTCTCTTATCCCAGGAAGAAGTCAAGCTACAGAAAAAGAGAGAGGAACACGGGAGCTGTCAGCAGAGAAGGTAGGGAGATATTTAGAGAGCGCATGAGACAGAGATAGTGAGACTGGGAGGGAAAAGGCAAACGAAAATAAAGAGCTCTTTGTTTCGGTTTTTGAACGTTTGTACAAATTAATAAAATCCTTTATTGGATGCACTTATGCGGATGTTAAAGCATGGACCTCCGGCATATACTTGGGATCTGGGAGACGTTCTGTTACATTGCTTTCTTGAGATATAAACTAAACCAACCTGTCTAGTGAATATTACCCCAAATTGTCAAATCTATAAAGCCTGTGACTGGCTCACCGAAACTTTGACTAAAGGAATATTAGAACATAATGTGTAAGAAAGAAAAAATAATAGATAATATTTGGGAAAAATTAAATAGTACGGTTACGACTTTTGTATTAGTTATTAGATTGCATCCAGTTGCGCACACATGTCCAGCTTAGAGAGCCTTCAATGGGTTATACATAAACTTGCCTAATACTTTCTCCCATGTTTCTTCCATAACCAGAAAATGAAGGAAGGAAACTCTACAATGATCACCAAGATCTTACTGCTGGGATTTGAGAACCTTCACAGCTTGAAGAATTTATTTTTCGTTGGAATCCTTCTAGTTTATTGTTTGGCCGTATCCGGGAACGTCTTCATCATTACCTTGGTGTCAACATGCAGGAAGCTTCACTGTCCCATGTACATCTTCTTAACACAGCTGTCTTTTTTAGACATCTTGTTGATCACAACCATTGTCCCCAACATGCTCCACATTGTACTGAATGAAGGTATCTCAATGTCACTGATGGGCTGCATTACTCAATTTTGCTTTTTTGCAGGTCTAGAAATGGCAGAGTGTCTACTTCTAACAATGATGTCCTATGACCGGTATTTGGCCATCTGTACCCCACTGAGATACACATCTATCATGGACTTTGCGCTTTGTGTGAAGTTAATCGTTCTGTCTTGGTTGTCTACCTTTATAACAATTCTGATCATAGGTTTAACCGTGTGTGCCCTAAAGTTCTGTGGACCACATGTAATTAACCATTTCTTCTGTGATTTTGCCCCTCTTTTAGATCTTTCATGCACAGATACCTCTTTGGTACACATGGAAATTTTCATTATGTCTGTACCTGTACTCGGTTTACCTGTAATAGTCATCATTCTATCATATATCTACATTATCATTACAATCCTAAAGATCCCATCTATTACAGGAAGGCAGAAGACGTTCTCCACCTGTAGCTCCCATCTCTCTGTGGTTTCCATATATTTTGGGACAATAATTGGCATTTATTTGTTACCACATGAAAGATCCTCACTAGCCACAAACAAAGTCTTATCTCTTTTTTACACTGTGGTCACCCCATTTGTTAACCCTATCATATACAGCTTGAGGAATAAAGATATCAAAGGTATATTTACCCAAATAACCAATAAAATGAGGGTTAGCAATTGACATCGATAT
>VKOC01005329.1:0-20824 GCA_009364415.1 Spea multiplicata | reverse complement strand
ATGTATATCTGTATAATATCTTATTCTATATGTTTTATGCTTGGAAATTAAAATATAATATGGCATTAGCATTGCGCCTATTGACTAACTAAAGAACTAATTCATTAGAGCCATGTGGATTTTCATTGGCCATAGGAATCTTTGAAAGAAAAAAAGTTCATCGACTGGCTTCCTGTAGCTAGCAGCTGATTGGCTGCAGACGCGCACTGATGATGTCAACGCCATTCTAAGCCAATCCATTGACAGCGGGCAATTTTGAGTAAATTTTTGAAAGAAGCCAACGTTATTTTATGTGACTCATCTAAGATGTCTAGCAATATTGTTCTTGTTATTGTATTATAGCTTTTTTGTTACTGTGGTTATAGATATTCAACTAAATTAATATTAATTTTCTTTTTTTTTTACAGTGTTTGCCCAAAGTACCACAAGTAAGTTTACCGATACATTCTGCACTCATCTCATGTAATAATTCATGACATAATTATACTATTAGTGAATGTGGCTTTTTAAGAACAAATTCTTACAAAGACAGAAAAAGAGACAGAACAGATCGAATCTAATTTGCAATTTAATTCTGAAACATGGTGATTGTTTTTTCAGTATCAGTTAAAGATTAAGTTATATTCTTTATAAAGATCCAACACTGGCAAGTTGGTCCTACAAGAAGGGCTGAGGACTGATATAGCCACACTCACCTTAAGTGAGGCACCATTCCAAGTATGCTAGGCTCACCCCTGGCTGGTAACCTAATCTACTTAGACCGTGTTGACCTTAAGCAGTTGATGTCTCCACAATGAGTGGATAAGCTGCTCAACTCAGTTGAGTTGACCCAAGGAGCGTGACTGTTATCTTGACTCAGCCTTTGTAAGATGAGAAAGAGAATATTGCTTGGATAAAGTTCTTCTCCAAAAATTTCACTAAAGCTTATGTTTCATTGATAACTTGTATTAAATTTGCATAAATGTACTTATGTATGTTTTTTATGCTGTAACTGCAGCAACGAACGAGACTACTACTGCGCCAACCACTGCGACTACTATTACACCAACTACAACTACAACCACAAGTAAGTGTCGTGTGTGAGGAAATTACACCATAGGTAATGACGAGACTGCATCTTGTCATTTTGTTCCGTTAAACTCCCCTTTATCTGCGGACCTGGAGGCCGCCATTGTTGTCGGTCATGTGACATCTTGGGTGGCTTTCCCGGCTCAGACACCGCGCTGAGCTGATGCTGTATGGCGATGTTAATGAAGTAGTAGTATCGGTCAGTGTGTCAGACTGGTTGATTAAGACTGAGATATTCTAATATTTGACACAGACAGTATGAGTCAGGGTGTTTGTCTAGTATGTTAGGGTTTAATCGAGCTAGAAGACAAAAATGGCTCATAAGCGACTACCTGAAAACATTATATTATGGAGCAAAAACTACAACATATTTCAAATTAATAATCATACTTTTCCTTTTGTTTTGTTTATTTGTTTAACTTAGACTTGGACTTTATGCAAAGTTTTTAAGTTTGAAATAGTCGGAAATGTTACAACATATTGACCTTTTTCTAAAATCCAATAAATAAACCCAATTTTGTTAGTGGAATATTAAAGTTAGTTGTTACCAATGTGTGCGTTTTTCTAAAGATGTCTCACTGTGTATCTGTATGTTTTGTTTTTTTTTGTAGCCCCTGGCGGCGATGCCACAGGAGTCCCTGGTTGGGGAATCGCTCTCATTGTCATAGGCTGTCTGATACTGGTGATGATGTTGATCCTCCCTTGTTTTTTGTAAGTAAACACACACCACACACACACACACACACACACACACACACACCACACACACACACACACACACACACACACACACACACACACACACACCACACACCACACACACACACACACACACACACACACACACACACACACACACACACACACACACACACACACACACACACACACACACAGACACACACACACACACACACTAAAACGAATGTACAAACCCACAGGTATACATTAATGGAGAGATGTCCAGATGTCTAGCTTGGTGCCCGGCTTGAAACCAGTGGTGGTCCAAAGCGTAGAGAAACGACCACAGGCTTTCACAATACGCATGAGATAATTCCAAAATAAATAAATAACTTAAACAAACACTTTATATACCATTTGAGATGTTATATATTAACACTAGATATGTTTTTTTTTCCTTCTTAGATTTATTACAGATAAAGGAGAAGCCTGGAAGGTCTTCCGAGTGACCGGTTTTGGCTGGACCCTGATTTATCTTCTCACTCACGCACATATGTCCTACTTTAATGAGTGGCTGTATCTAGTCTGCACTCACCTATATATATCTCTTATTTTAACATGTAGCTGAAACAAGTGAAGATATGCAGAATGTTTCAGTATCTTAGATTAGATGACAGTTCCACCTTCTAGAACGGAGAAGCCGCCATCCAATTTAAGCTGGTGCCATGCTCTTGATCTGCTGCCAATTTTTAAATCATTCGGACCAGAACCACGAACTGTGAAAAGAACGCCATATGTATTTCTCCTGATAATCTATATTTATTTGTTCTGTAAAAAAAAATATTTATTTGTCTTTATCGAAATAAAAACAATTTTAAACGTAACCATTGGCTAGTTCTTACTTGTTTTCCTGTCCCCCCCCGCTGTGGTTGCTAAGGCCTGCCATGCGCAATAACTTACATAGAAGTTATAGAAGACGGACTCTGGCGAGGTGGCCCTGTATAATGTATAGTTAAATCAGTTAAATTGCTTTGGAGGACTCTCCCTACATCATCTATGCATTATCCAGAACCATCTCAGCTCTTCTCATGCAAGAAGTTCATTGGGAATGGCCCCTCGCAGTTTGTAGTGCCAATGGGCCCCTATTATTGTAGTAGTAGAAATAGACACACGGATCAGACCACATAGAGCGATTGCTCAAGGGCCCGGCTTTTAGAGGAGGCCATACCTCCCATCGTCCCACGAAGCAGTGATCAGATGAACACATTTTTCGTTTTGTTTTTGGCCCAAAAAATTACGTTCCCTGCCCATTCAGCTCAGACAGCAATTGGGGGGCATTTTTAATTCGAGAATGAAATTCATTGCCGGGTTCCCCCCATTTACTCTCAGTCATTCTCTCACACTCTTCTTGTTCGCTCTCTCTCTTACTCCCTCTAAATGCTTCCCTACCTTCTCCGCCTGCCACTTCCGCTTCTTGTTCTTCATCTTCTGTCTTCACATTTCCGCAGACACAACCTGGCGCGAACTTCCGCAGAAAGGAACGTCTTCTTCTCTGATTGGAGGACCGGGGGAGAGGACGTTACCGGAAGTGCTTCCACTTTCTGGTAGCGCTGCCATTTTGGCGGAAGTTCGGGCCGGGTTACGTCCGCTGAGATGCGGACGAACAGAGACGACCCATTGTCCGTAAGGGGTTAATGCAGTCTATAGAAGCTGTGCCAACTCGGCACAGTCTTCCATAATGGAAGTCGGACGGATGAGGAGACTACGGATCTCCCTTATAATGAACCAATGAAGCAGTGGCACACGGAGGGGCCGGACCATCTAAGTGGACCATCTGCCGACCCTGGACCTGCAACCTTAGGCCTAGTTGGCCAAAGCCAGAATGTACTGCTTGGTTGAGTTCCTTGAAGAACTAAGCAGGCATACATACAAGGACACATCCGCAGCTTTACCACATACACACTGTTTTCCAACCATTAACCAGTACCAGGCTGTAAATGCCTCAGTACTTTAGATCAACCTAGGCACAGAACGTCTCCCCTAGGCCAAACGTACGCAGGGCTCTAGCCATAAACTCGTGGGCAAACGATCGCAAGCTTCCTTTTGGCCAAGGGTGACGAGAGCAGCCCAGACATTTTGGTCCTTGATATAATGGATCGTGTCCCAGAATGCCCCGCTGCCCTGGCCAAAAACTGTGCTAACGTACTCTCTGTGCTCAGGTTATGAAACGAAGGTGTCATTTAACAA
Organism: Spea multiplicata; assembly: GCA_009364415.1. NCBI lineage: Eukaryota > Metazoa > Chordata > Amphibia > Anura > Pelobatidae > Spea > Spea multiplicata. The sequence goes on along the minus strand of VKOC01005329.1, from coordinate 16,828 downwards.
ATGTCATCACACTTTCGAGTGTTGGATATGCAACACGTTGTCATGACGCATGCTTAATTATAAATTAATAATATGCAAGTCTATTTTTAAAGCCCGATATATGCGTATTTATCATAACAAACATTGTGGAAACGGTCACTGATTAGTCTATAATTTCATTATAATGAGTCCATTCCATTAAGAAGATTCAGCCTCATTAGTTTACTGCTCACTACATTGAAACTGCATGTGAAGAATTCATTCTTGTAGTGAGTTTAGTCACCCTCTATCCGTTCATTTGTATTTTTCAAAAAAGTTGGCCATTTTTTTTTTAAACGCCAAAAACTCGTGACCCTTACAACAGAATAGAACCCAGTGACTCCCATTCTAGCTAAGGTGAGACCAGCAAGTACGCCACCTTTCCTCCCACCATTGTGGAGTGGGGTCATAATTGTCACTGGGCGTCAAGGAGCCTACCCATGTCTAACACTCTATCCCATGACCACTGGAATTAAGGGGTTATATATAGAGACCCCAACCCTTCCCATTATTCCCCATCATGTACCCATGGGGATAGTAAGAAACAAATACAATTAACCCTTTGGGGATGCATGATGGCCAACCATCCTTCCGCCCTCTTGGGATGTGGGATGGAAGAGGTTAATAAGTACCGATATTTAAAATTAGAAACATAAAATAACTACCAAGTCTAAGTTATGATTGGGCGTCACACCTGCATTAGTGCAACAGTGGAGGGGGGGCTAGAAAAGTATCAAAAAGTTGTTTTTTTGGATCCGGCAAAATCCTCATACATATTGGGTACGAATACTGGAATTCGGGACAGCGTGCAGCTCAGGTGTGTGTGTGTAGGGATACAAAGGGTTAAATGGAACGAAGATGGCCACTGAACTGGGTAAACCAGGGCAGTGTTTCGCAATCCTGCCTATTATAATGTAATTATATACCAATAACCCAATTATGAAATATATGACGTTTGCAGGTTAATACAGACCAGCAGATGGAATCTACAAGCAAATTAAATTTTAATTATTGGAATGTAATCGAGTCGATTTGCCCTGAGATCGGCCCCAGTCGCCTGATTTTCTTGCTGGCTAGACTCAAACTTTAATCAGTCGTTGGTCTCGTCTTAGATTCAGGAGCCAAACGCCTATCCCACGCATGTTTAATACCCTCACTGTATTAGCCTCAAATACCAAAATAACACTCAAATTATGACCTGTTGTGCAATAACACAAAATAATAAGTGTGCGTTTCTATCTAAAACTTCTGGGCTTTATATAATATCTCAATGACATTTTTTTTTTATGCTCTCACCCCAAGTGAAAGGTGAGTCCAGTAACCTCCTTACTCAAGTGTGCCAAAAATTAAACCAACTGCCCCCTTTTTATTTATATATAAAGGTGGCAACACAGGGGTTCACTCCACACCTGTTATAAGGTGTTTACCTATAATTTAACACCTCTAACCCATTAAGCAAAGGATGAGGGTAGGGTTATTGACGGGCTCTAAACTTTGAAGACAAAGGGTATGGTAAAGGAGAGGGATCTTTTTCATTTTTTCTTTTTAGTTTGTTACATAAAATTAACAGTTTTTTATGCAGTATTGTGTTCTTATATGGGTGGGTTAGTGAGGATGGAAGTGGAAATTTTGCTAATTGAAAATCACAATTGCAACGTTGAAAATGTTGAAAAAAAGAACCAAAGATGTGGGCTGCAGGAAAGCAAACTCAGATCTACATTTGGTAGGACTATTACAATTTGGGAAATATATTTGTACATTGAGACAATTGCTGTTTTCTACATTTATCCCATTTTTACTCCTGCAACAACTTTTAAAATCATCAATGTGTCGCATGCACTTACTAGCAATGTCCTCTGGGTGGCAGTATTTCCTAAGCTATCCTTGACAAAGTGGATTTACTCAAAATTGCATGATGGCTATTTGGCCCAATATTTGGGCATTTGCTGTCGCCCAGGATAATAAACACTTTTCAAACTACAGTCCTCAAATAAAAACACTGGGATATCATCATAAGCAGTCCTTCATATACAAAGTATAATTCCTTGCAGGACATCTGCAGCCAACACTGCTAAGCAGGCGCGCACCGTAGGGCAGAAACGTCTCACATGGACTTGGAGAGCAGGACAAACATTTTCCTGCAACCAACAAGGCACAGCCACATGAGCAGGTCACAGGCGGTAGTGTAGGTTGTGTTCCTGAAAACAAGAAATATAATAATCACAGAAAGGTAATAATAGAGGTATTATCACTCATCTACAGACACCAGACAAACCATTGGCTTTTTTTCCCCTCAGAAATCTCATGGTGCTGTCACAAGGGATTCTGGGTAGGCGCATGCAAATAAGGTCAACAATAATCACCTTTTGCCTCTATATCTAGTTTATACATGGATCCCTTGAAACAATACTGAGGTGCAGTAGCCAGATCGACAGTTGTTTCGTCCTTATTTTTTTTTTTTGGGACCCCGAGGTGCCGTGCTTCTAGGTGCGTGTGTTCTGTGCTATTGCACCTCTTCCCAAGTATTCTTTAAAGGCCGTCCTGTACCCCGGGTGATTACTTTCAAGGGATCCGTGTATAAAGTGGATATAGAGGCAAAGGTGATCATTGTTGACCTTATTTGCATGCGCCTACCCAGAATCCCTTGTGGTTGTGGCAGCACCATGAGATTTCTGAGGGAAAAACAAGCCTTCTGGCATGTCTGGTGTCTGTAGATGAGTGATTAATAATAATACTTCTACTAACCCCTTAATTTTAAGTGGAAAGGTTTCCCCCATCACCTTTACTCACCATAACTTATGTAATGGAAAAGTAATGAAATACATTTAGTAAATCAAATTGTATGATAATTTGAATTTTTGTTCATGAAACGTGTGGTTCTTTTAGCCACCAGAGGATGGTGCTGGTGTAACCGGATGGCAGGAGGCCATCTATCTCAGAATATAATGCAAACACTTAATGGGTGTCAATTATACAGTTAACGCAAAAAAATGAAAGTTAACCAAATTAACTGGTGGTCTGTGCCACCTATTGGGAGAGGGGGGGTATATATAAATGCATAGGTGTAGACTGCCTGAAAACAGAACTGCTCCAAATAAGTTGGAACTGAAGGAGGAATAAGTTAGTATGCATTGCTCATTATTACTTATGGTTTTAGATAACATGAATTCATGTTTTACATTTGAATGACTCCACCAAACACCTCCAAAGAATTTTACCTGCACATGATGGTCACTCATATGGTCCTAAGAAGGCATTATCAAGCTTTACCAAACACCCCAGGGTATTCACAGGCACTGTAAATAAATATGACATAATTAAAACATATTATACTATACATATTAACATTTAGGTTAAAAAAAAGAATCAAGCTGCAACATCCATTTATCCCTGACCCTGCTGTATAAACGATGAAATATAGCAGATTTTAATAGAAAAACCGGCAATGGCAACTTGGATCAAACACTGAGACACCCCGGACGGCACTAGAAGTGAAATAAAGATTTATTAAACAGAGAATATAGGCAGCTGGTTACTTTATCTGCCATATTTTTTTTAGCTACTGAAGTAATACACATCGTTGAAGCTGACATTATTAATTATAAGCATTAGGCAATAGGGCGCGTTCTTTACTCTCTCGCACGCCTCTGTCCTCGCATAATCTGTTCACCTTCACCTGCAGCGATGGTATCTCGCGTTTCCATTCCTTTTAAGAATGTATTTTATTGTTTGTTGCACGCTGTACTCCGCTCCGTGTTTCCCTATCATCCCTCTTTCTTCGGAATACTGCAATATCATATTCAAAATCTATTCGGAGATCCTATTTTCTTCTAACCCATAGAAACCGTTGGGTAGGTGTCTTCATTTTCTGGATGAGATCTCTTACTCCATTCAGGCAGGTGATCTCGAAACAGGTTCTCCTTCCAGGCTGTCTTCATTAACCCTTCCCCAAAAGACTTTGTATGGCCAGAATATTCTTATTATGTGTTCCCAAACAGATTGAGGGTTAAAATTGGCCCTGGCACCTTGAGGCTGATAAATTACACTTGTGATATTGCGATTTCAACATTCGTTGAATTAGCTGGAGAGTCGCAGGTATCAAAGAAAGCGTTACGCATATTTCTCGAGTGATTCACAATTTTCAGCTTCTTTCTCAGTTCTCCCTCGGGCTAGACCTGGGCTTCAAGCCTAGAGAAAGCCCAAGCCCTGCCGTGCAATTTACATAATGCAATTAGCAACACGACCACAACATGTATTTTCTGCAATAAACGTGTCACCAGGCCGAGGCGATCAAATGTTCGGGATTGGAACCCGGTTCCTTCACATGCAATGTTCTCATTTGGTTTGGCTATGGAAACCCTAATGCTTTTGGCAAAATATTGCCCCCCCCCAAAAAGCATCTGTAGATTATATTCTGAATTTTAGTATAATCATAAATTTCTCCAATGTTTTTTGTTTTACGGTTAGGATATTTTTATTATTAAATTTTAATAATAAGTATGATGAAGTATATTGAAACTCTAGAAGGTACCGAATAGGCATGATGGGACTTAAAAAAGATTGAAGATTGGTGTGAGGGCACATATTTTTTAATTTGTATAGAAATCTATACAATAAAATGGATTCTGGCTGCGCAGGAGCATTCTTACATACTAGTGTGCACTGGCGCCCCCCAGTGTTAGTAGCCCTTATTACATCCAGTCTATGGATCCTGTAAAAATCACTGGAGATGTAATACCGGCTTGTGACACTGGGGTCGCTGGTGCGCATTAGTATACATTAGCATATATACACACTCCTGTGCAGCCAGCGCATGTTTTTTAGTCTGCTGGCACAGAATAGTGGTCCTAATGATGATATACACGATGTAAACCCTGCATGAAATCCTTTTTACTCAAGGCACTGTGTTGAACTACAAGAAAAACACAAATTAAAGCATCTCGTAGTGACTGAGGATGTTCGAAGTAGAGCAGCTCAGAGGAAAGATGCCTCTCTTACCAACCCTTCCATGTGATGGGTATACCTATTATTCTCATAAATGACACACTGTAGCACTCCCCATTTAACCCCTTAATGATAAAGCCTGTACATGTACGGGCTCAAAATGCATTGTTTTCAATGGGTTTAGGGACCGCCCATTGTCCTTAAGGGGTTAACAAGTCTTCTTCTCAATATTAGAGGCGTCATGTAAAATTTTGGTACACAAAATAAATCCTGTCTCGCCCATTAATCTCATCACACCACGTTTCTATTTAAGTGGTTGCCACCTAATTTTATTTAACCTTTTTTTCTAATAAAAAACCCCACAAACCTTAAATGGAGAATTAAAAAAGGAAAACATCAACAAAATGCAAAACACCAAATTATTGTAAAAGCTTATATTTACAAAAAATTTGAAATATGTCTGTGCCTCGTGTACTTGGAGCGTTGACGATCTGATCGAATGGACTGGTTTATATTAACCTTTAATTATCAAAACACAGATGAGACACAAAGTTAAAACTTTATTACAGGAGAAAACTGTACATCCAATGATTAATATTGCCACTATTTTTAAATAGACACAAAAATATTATTTTTTTTTTAAATATTTGTTGTACATTTTTAGTTGTACATTTTTAGTTGTACATTTTCTTACAAAACATAATTTTTGTTCTTTATTATACACTTTATTTTTTCACAAAATGTTATGAAAAATGTTAAACTAAAAAGTTTAAGTCATATTAAAAGTATCCAGAACTCTGTATTCTAGAATTTATTTCAAAATTCCTTTCTTTTATATTGATTCTGAATTAAAATTCTCAAGTGTCGAAAATATAATTAATATTTAAAGGAACACCCCTTTGTTGTGATTTAATAGAGACGGTGGAGGTGCTTATGCGATTTGAGTTTTCATCCCCTACTGCATGCGTGGACCGCTTACTTATGTAGAGGTTGGTAGGAAAGAAGGAAAAAGAGACGGAAGTCTCATTTTGTAACCCTAAAAAGAGAAAAAACAATGAAAAAAATGAACAAAATATGGAGGAGTCATCTCCAGGCTGCAGGACACTGAAAATCTGCCCCTCCACCATAAGATTGGGGCAAAAACCCTAAGGGCAGACCCTAAGAGTTCCCAGATATTATTATGAGAGATTCTCTATATTATTTCTTTGTGGTGAGGTTCTGTTTGCTGTCTTGTTCCTGATTTGAATCATTCTTCCGACGGCAGCTTAGAACTTGATCATGAGCACGCTGAAGAGATTTCACCCTGAGCCTGCCCTTGTCCTCGGTATACCGGGTGCTGGTTCTCCGGTTGGGCAAGGGTGACTGAGACTCGTTTTTTGAAGAGTAGCAATATCTGTAGGGAGGAAGAATAGTGTCGGGAAAGACATTTCAGATCGTGACTTTACTGTTGTGATACATTTTTTATTTATTATAAACCATACATTGGAATGCTCATTGGGGTCCCTTTTTTCATGGACACCAAGAGCAATCAGAAAAAGCAAGGGTTGCACTTAAAGAATGTCATTGTCATGAATCAAAGACTTGTATGTGCTCCTCATGTTTTCTTTCCACAAAGTCAAATATTTTTTGTCTATTTATTCTTAATTAGGGAACACGAATTGTTTCAATATTTTTTTTTCAAAAAGTGATATATTTTCCTGAATTCATATTGATAAAGAACGTACTTACCAGGAAGACTGCAGTGAGCAGAATGACAGCAACGATGGCGCTAGACAGAGCTATGATAATGATGATATAGACTGGAATCTCCTGTTCGATGGCCGCTGCAAAGATCATACACATGTTATAGGACAATTGACAGACCCAGGCAAATAAAGCTTGTCTATCTTTCATCACCTCTCTTCCACAAACAGCATGTCAACCTTGCCTCCTTCTTCTGCTGCACTATATGACTAAACGTATGTGGACAACCCTGCTAGTTATGGAGTTTAGGTGTTTATCCACCTTTATCCAGCATTGGGTGAGGCTAAAGTGAAGCACATAGGCAGCCACCTCCATAGACAAACATCGGCAGTAGAAGGTCATACTGAAGAGCTTGGTGGCTTTACATGTGGCGCTGTCATAGTATGCCACCTATTCTACATGTCAGTTTGTGAAATGTCTGCCATGCTAGAACAGCCCTGGTCCAAGATCATGAAATGTCTGCCATGCTAGACCAGCCCTGGTCCACTGTAAGTGCTATTATTGCGAAGTGGAAGAATCCAGGCGTAACAACAGCTCAGCCATGAAGTGGTAGACCTTGCACACTCACAGAGCAAGGCAGCCTGCTGTAAAGGGTTTGGCCCCCTTAGCTCCAGTTAAGGGTACTGTTAATACATACAAATACATTTAAGACATTTTTATGCTGCCAACTTTGTGGCACTAGTTTGGGGAAGACCCATTCTTTTTCCAGCCTGACCAGGTTTTGTCAGTCGTTGCCCAAACCCCTGACCTTAACCCCACTGGACACCCTTAGGATGAATTGGAATGGCAATATTGAAACAGACCTTGTCCTCCAACATCAGTGCCTGACCTCACAAATGGCTGAATGGGCACAAAATCCCACCAACATAAGAGTGGAGGCTGTTATAGACGCAAGGGAGGGGTACGCCATATTAATGCCCATAGTTTTGGAAAACAAAATGTCCAACAAGCTCATATAAGAGTGATGGTCAGGTGTCCACATACTTTTAGTCATGGGGTGCCATAGATCTTATTCCCATCACATTTCCCATTTAGCTGAGATGCTGCATACAACAACTCAGCTTTATTACACCATGATCTCCTACAAAACTTGAAAAACAACAAAAAACATATTTGTTAGCTTTTTTTGGTATAAAATGAGTAAATCCTGAAATTAAAATAGAATCACTACTTAATTATGTTTGAATGTTAGCTTACGATGATACTGTACACAATTCTTATGGCAGGTTAATTGGTTAGATAGTTTGAGAACCAAAATATATCATTCATTTAGTATAGTAGTAGCTAGGTGTAGTAGCGTAGGTTTAGGTTTCTAGTTAGGTTAGTAAAAAGTTGGTGAACACCAGATATTGTGTTAGATATTACTAACTTTTATTAGCGGAGAGTTTAGTAATCCAAAGAAATCATCCCTCTGAATCCACCAGCCTGATTTGGCATAATGTCCATTCATTCACCACCATCACAGAGGTTAGTAGGTGATGTTAGTTGGAAGTAATTTAACTTTTGTTGAAGTGGTGGATGATCAGAGCCACCGGTGATCCACTTACGGTTAGTGGTTGGTGGCCTTGAGGACAGGAGAGGATTGGTGGATTGAGGAGTAATATTAGTATTGTTCTGTGGGCCAGACGGATCTGTGTTTTCACTCGATGCGGAGTCACCGGATGCTCCATTCATGAAACTAGTAGCAGCGACTAATGTATTTAACACTTGGTTGTTTATTGTAGAACCAGTCGCTAGAGTGACTGACCCTGTACTGGTTGCTGTGGTTATTGAACCTGTACTGGTTCCAGTTGCCATGGAACCCACACTCATGCCAGTATTCATAGATGTATTGCTGTCATCGTTTGTGGTTGTTCCAATATCTGTGGCAATTGTCCTTATACTGGTTTCAGTGGTGGATAATCCACTTCCTGTGGTAACTGACCCTGCATTGGTTCCTGTAGTTACTGACCCAATACTGGTTCCTGTGTTAGCTAACCCTGTAGTTGCTGCTGTGGTAACTGATGTTGCATTAATTGCTGTGGAAACAGATCCTGTACTGGCTCCTGTGGTAGCTGATCCTGCACTTGCTCCTGTGGTAACTGGCCCTATACTGGTTCCTGTGGTAACTGGCCCTGTAGTGGTCCCTGTGATTACTGATCCTGTACTGTTTCCTGTGATAACTGGTCCTGTACTGGTTCCTGTGGTAACTGACTCTGTACTGGTTCCTGTTGTTACTGATTCTGTACCGGTTCCTGTGGTAACTGGCCCTGTGCTCAGTTCTGTGGTAACTGAGCCTGCACTGCTTACTGTGGTTCCTGACCCTTCTGTACTGTTTATTGTGGTTACTGACCCTTCTGTACTGTTTATTGTGGTTACTGGCCTTTTACTGGTTCCTGTGGTAACTGGCCCTATACTGGTTCCTGTGGTAACTGGCCCTATACTGGTCCCTGTGGTAACTGGGCCTGTACTTGTTTCTGTGGTAACTGAGCCTGTACTTCTTACTGTGGTTACTGACCCTTCTGTACTGTTTATTGTGGTTACTGACCCTGTACTAGGTCCTGTGGTAACTGGCCCTGTACTCAGTTCTGTGGTAACAGAGCTTGTACTGGTTCCTGTGGTTACCGAACCTGTACTGTTTCCTGTGATAACTGACTCTGTACTGGTTCCTGTCGTTACTGATTCTGTACCGGTTCCTGTGGTAACTGGCCCTGTACTCAGTTCTGTGGTAACTGGGCCTGTACTTGTTTCTGTGGTAACTGAGCCTGTACTGCTTACTGTGGTTCCTGACCCTTCTGTACTGTTTATTGTGGTTACTGACTCTGTACTACTTACTGTGGTTACTGACCCCGGCTTCTGTACTGTTTTATTTGTAGGTTACTGAGCTTGGTACTTGGTATCCTGTGGTAAACTGGCCCATATATCAATGGTTTCGCTGTGGTAACTGGCGCCTATGAGTTGCTGGTTAGCTGTGGTAACTGGGCAATGTACTTCGTTGTCTGTGGTAACTGAAGCCTGTATACTGCTTACTGTGGTTCCTGACCCTTCTGTACAGCTTACTGTGGTTCCTGACCCTGTTCTAGGTCCTGTGGTAAATGGCCCTATACTGGTTCCTGTGGTTACTGACCCTGTACTGGTTTCTATGGCAACTGACCCTGTGCTTGCTCCTGTGGTGACGACCTTTGTACTGGTAACAGTTGTCATAGATGTAATATTGCTTGTGGAACTTGTACTGACATCTGTGGTGAAGGTCTCTATGCTGGTCCCTGTGGTTAATCCTGTGCTGCTGGATCCTGTGATGGTCATACTAGTTCTTGACGTGTTAGGTTCTGCAGTTGTTCCCATTATGGTGATATTCGTTACTACTGTGCTGGGAGCAGTTGTGCCATCCTCAGAACTTGTTGATCTTAATGTGGTTCCAGTAATGTCTCCATTTGTTGTTCTTGCTGTTTCTGATGTGGATAAAATTGTGGTTTTCAAATTTTCTACTGTCCTAAAGTCTGAGGTGATCACAAAATTGAAGATGTCGACCGATTTTGTAAATTGGTAAAAAGCCCAAACCTTGTAAAATTTGATATAACTAACCAACTGACTAGCCAATCATCAATTTAGCAACCTATCCACTAAAGTGTCATACATTAAAGCGATCGGTGAAGCCACCGCTTCTTCGCCATCCCAAGTCACTCCGAGATGCCAGCAGCATTCCCATGAGAAACAATACTAAAACACTTACCTTCTTCGTAAGAATGGTTCTAATCAGTCAGAAACAAAAGACAGCTGCGCATGAGAGAGAACCAAGCAAGACCCAATCCATGTGATCAAAAGAAGAGACTTTCAGACCTCAGGAATGCAGATTATCGAGATTGTTCCACTATAACCCAAAATACCGTGGGACTATTCTATAAGGTTGGCACGAAATACATTGGGTATCGAACCATAGGTGGCAATCATGATATTAATAACTCTACGCAAAGCCTCCATTTTACATGCTACCATTGCAAACCATGTTTCCACCATTTCAACCAGGACATCCTTTTACAATAATGTGTCATATCCTACAATACTAAAAACAATATCCCCGACTTTCGCAGGGATGCAAAAGAATCACAAGGAACCTGTGCCAGCAGAAGCATGGACCTCAAGTAAACCTATGAACTGGTAGCAGGAGATACAGAAGGACAAGCGAATTGGGAAACATTTATACAATCCAAGCTACAGTTTAAGAGAATGGGTTAATCAGGGGGTTCCTATGGGCCTACAATTGAGAGATTGGCAAAATTTCCCTTTACCTAGAGAAGTAGCCCTCACCTGGACTATACTCAATATATACTACCCATTCCTCCAACCTTCCAAGCAGTGTTCATACTGCAAATGGTGGTGTCCTATGCCTTCTACTGTCTAATGGCTATTTCATAATCAAACTAGTCCGAGTCCTCAGTTAGTAGATCGTTGTCTGTATGAACATATGGTCCAAAGAATTATCCTTTTGTCTCGATAGCAAACCTATGGCAATTTTAAGATGAAGTACCACTTAAACTTACCGATAGTTGTTGACTGAGTGCTTGTCAGCAGTGTGGTCACTGTGGTCGTTGGCTCTGAAATGAAATGCTTCTAATGAATTCTGGATAATAATAGAAGTTGTGATTTGTTTAACAAAATTTGCATATGCCTACCCTACTACAAGATTTTTGTGGGAATATCATGTCTCTGGGCTTGTCTGGTGGTTGGAGATTCGTGTTTAATAATGCCTTTAATATCATCTTCATTATATGCAGACGGCCCCCCCTCTATCACCTTTACCCCACCACAATGTATGTTGAGTGTGCTTTCATACTATCAGGAATTTAATATTAAATATTGGTCTAGCTAAATATCTAGTAATCCGAAAAAAGATCAAGTAAAAATGTCGGTTTGTTTAAAGCTGAGGAGCAGGGCCTAGAGTAGAGTTACATGTGTTTAAGGAAAAGGTGTCTCACCTGTACACGGTTTACATGACAAACAGATTTCCAAAACGGACACGAGGCAGCCACATGCGCAGGTTCGAGGTGGAGGCGTAGGGGTGGGTGCTGCAATTAAAAAAATAAAATAATTAAGAGTTGTTCTAATAATAACAATTTAAAAAAATAAATACTAGCGTTTTACAGTTCTTCCTATTCAAACATGTCCCAAGTTATACCTCCTTCCAGAAAACATATTGCAAAACTTCTGATTAAGTGAATAAAGCCCACCAATGCCTACAAAATAGTCGCTACAGCCCTTGTAAAAGTTAAGAGGAGCCTCACTTGGACACGAGCAGGATAAACAGATTCCCAACACCTCGACATCACAACCACATGGGCAGGTCTGCGGTGGGAGCGGAGGGGTTACTACTCCAAAGAAGAAAGAAGCCATTAGAGTCCATAACAAGATAAAAAAGAAGCACATTTACTAAAAGTGAATGAATTACAGTCCTCCATTTCCCAGGAAGCCAGCGGTACTTCTAATGCGTGTTGTGGAACATATTTGTTTATACCAGCGGCACCTAACCTGCAGGGCCGGACTGAGGATGGTCTGGTGGCCCTGACACTTTAAGTCTCCTGATGTGGCCGACAGCTTGATACACGCTGCCAAGCGATACATTTTTCGGCTTACGTAGCGAGAAGCCAGGTATATCCAGCCACTCACACACTTCAGCGTGGAACATGGATCGGGTGAGCATGAGGTGATGAGGCCATCAGCCCATCAGCCCACCAGGCATTAGCCTCAAGAGATCCTACATACATATTTAAGAAAAGAAGCATGACAATGTAAACAATGCTAGAACTTCATGATGCGCAGTCTCGTTATTGGGAGCATAGGAAATGTGTTATGTACCTCCCAACAGCCCCGGTTCTTACGAGACATCTAAAACCATGAGTTGGATGGAGAAAGTCTCTGATCTCCACCGACGTGGCATAATAATAATTCGCCACGTGACCAGTGGTTTTCCGTGCTGCATTAAGTGATGGTTTTATATTTACATTTAGGTCGGCGTACAAGAAGTTGGCCTTAGTTTTATATTTATAAAGATTTTTTTACCTGGACAAGTAGGGCATTCAAACGGTCCGATGCAAACGTCACCAACCTCTGCAAGACAGCCACGTGTGACCTCAGGCACTGCAAATGAATGTGACATCATTAATAATCAATAAACAGATCTCGATTAGGGACAGGGGCACTCAGGTAAAATGTCCATACCTGGGTACTCTTCGGGTTTCCAGGTCTCCAGGTCACCAAGGTGAAAGCTCCCTTAGTCAAGTAATCCTTCACGAGTTTAACCACAACTCCCATAACCATCCCTAGAAACTTCTGAGCTCCGGCTACCCGGAGCCTTCCCCTGCGGGACGCGGCCAGGACTGCCTACTGATGTTGGTGGGCGGTCCTGCTGATATCGGTGGGTGTTCCCGGTTATATCGAGGGTGTTCCCACTGACATCGCGGGAAACACCCCCATTTAAAGGGAAAATGGAGGATTTGTGTGTTGACCCGTTGAACCAAAGCCCTCCGGGTCAAATCGGGAGAGTTCCCAGGTATGCCCATAACTGAACCACCCAAATGCGGGAAGGTAAGAATCTCATCAGAACTTCAGAAATTCTAGACTTTACGGATGCAGTATGGCGTTCCGGCTTAGTTGTTCTTGCCTGAGAAACTCGCTGGCGTTTGTCATGCATTAATACCTAGTAATACCTCGAATGCTCAGCGTTTACCCCTGAGTCTCAGCATTTTGCTCCAATGTCATCATCTCAGGGTTAAGGGGCAAATTCTCAGGGTCACACAATCTGGAGCTGACTCTTTGCTAAGCTGATCATATGTAATGCTGCCAGTTGGTGCTTTTGCTACCAATATGTTATGGTTGATATCCCTGCTTGAACACAGTTGACTCAATTAAGTGTATCTTTAAATAATGACAAGCCAATGTTTCCAAATCAATACGAATGATAATCTGCACGATGAATCATTAAAGGGTTAATAATATTTAATGAACCCCATTGTCAGCTCCGGGGTTTGAATATCAGCCAGGTCCCCGGCAAAATCCCAGAACCTCCTGGGTCAGTGAATACCCCGTCTATAATACAGTAAGGGACAGCCGGTTTTTCCGTGGAGAAGAAGTCTTACTATTTTCAGAAAGCCCGGGCTACAATCACTCACCTGCACAGTCGATACAGTCAGGCGGAAAAACACACCGACCCCCGACTTGGACCAAACACCCAGAAAACACGGACGGCACTAGAAGTGAAAGAAATATTAATTAAAGAGATTCCAGAGAGCGCAGGCAGCCGGTGACATCCACTACCGGTCCCTACAAGTGTAGACATCATATAGACCGGCGGGGAGATGGATTATCTTCAGCTGCTGAAGTCGTTCACCAAGGTTTATGATATAGAAACGCCGTATAGCGTGTGTTATGTAACAGGCAGGGTGCGTTCTGTAGGTTTTCACTCTCACACTCCTCTGTCCTCACACAATCCTTACACCTCCACCGGCAGCGATGGTACGTCTGCTCACTAATCCTGCTTACACTAAATGCTTACAGGCTTTACTCATCTCATCCATCTCTTCTTCTCCTTCCTCCTCTCTCTTTCTCTATATTTTTTGTAATGATTTAGCTGCTTTAAATAATTTTTTATATTTCTCACGTTTATTTTAGTTACTAGTTTAGTTATTTCCCGCTCTCCCTCTTTCTCTCTGTCTCTGTCTCTGTTTCTCTTTCTCTCCTTTTTTTACTTTTCTTTCTTCTTCTCATATATACAGTATGAACTAATTATTGTTATTACTATTACCGATTAGTTTAGCATTCAAAATAACAAGATAAATTAGTCCCATATTTCAAGAGCAGAAAACAGGAATGATTTTCCTATATATATCTTTTTTTTCATTTTATATAATATATATATATATATATTATATTTTTTTTTTTTTCCCATTATTATTTATATATATATTAAATTTTCAAGGAATACAGCTGTAGGTTTCTCAGTGGCACAGAATTATTTATGATTATTTTTGTCTGTCTTCTGTGCACTTTCTTTTGTCTATTTTTTTCTTCCATCCCATTCTTTCCTTTCTCTAACATTTATTTGATTTTTCTCCGGAGTTAAAGACCTTTTTACTCTTGGAGCGGGGAGAGAAGACAAGTTCCCCGTCAGGAGTTAAAGGGCTGTCGACCAAGTCTACTAATTATTCACGTGACCACTGGTTTTAATGCTGTTTTACATTAACATTTAGGTCGGTGTACAAGAAGTTGGCAATGCCTTAGTTATATATTTATTAGGATATTTTACCTGGACAATTAGGGCATGCAAACGGTCCGATGCAAATGCTACCAACCTCTGCAAGACACCTACGGGTGTTCTCTGTCACTGCAAAGAAATGTGACATCATTAATTATCAATAAATAAATCTCGATTAGAGACAGGGGCAGGTAAAGCGATGAATCCGGAACAGCCCCAGGGAAACTCAAAGGTTAAATGTCCATGCCGGGGAACTCCTCAGGTTTCTCCCAGAGACTCCGGGTGAAGCGCGGGGTCTCCTGGTCACTCAGGAGAAGCTCGGGATCACGGCAGAAAAGTGGCGGCAGCCCCCCTCCCCTATTAAACATGGCAGGGCTGACCCACGACCTACACAACATATGCGATTGTATGTTTGTTAGCGTGTGTCATTTGGGTAAGAATACAGCATGCACTAGGCTGAGAGTCGTGGCGAATTGAGTGATCATCTGGTTGCACACAGTTATTACATATCGTTATTATACGTTTTTTGTTGGTTTTTTTTTAGCTCCCAAGGTTCTATGCGCCACTTGTTAGAATCTTTATTGGATAAGGGCTTTGTAATTGGTGGCTGTGGCTATTGTAGGCCTCAGGGTTTTGCTCCAATGTCATCATCTCAGGATTAAGGGGCAAATTCTCAGGGTCACACAATCTGAAACTGACTCCTTCCTATTCTACCCTGCTGTGATCATAGGTAATACTGCCAATTGGTGCTTTTGCTACCAGTATGTTATGGTCGATGTCCCTGCTTGAACGCAGGTGACTCAATTAGGTGTGTCTTTAAATAAAGACAAGTCAAGGTTTCAACAAGGACCAGTATTTGAGTAATACATTTGATGGGTTGCTACACAGAATCTGCATGAAAGACCATTAAAGGGTTAATATTTAAATAACCCCATTGTCAGCTCCGGGGTTTGAATATCAGGTCTCCGGCAAAATCCCAGAACCTCCTGGGTCAGTGAATTCCCCGTCTATAATACAGTAAGGGACAGCTGGTTTTTCCGTGGGGAAGAAGTCTTACTATTTTCAGAAAGCCCGGGCTACAATCACTCACCTGCACACTCTGCACACCCAGGTGGAAAAACACACTGACTCCCGACTTGGACCAAACACCGAGAAAACACGGACGGCACTAGAAGTGAAAGAAATATTTATTAACGAGATTCCAGAGAGCGCAGGCAGCCGGTGACATCCACTACCGGTACCTACAAGTGTAGACACCATACAGACCGGCGGGGAGATGGATTATCTTCAGCTGCTGAAGTCGTTCGCCTCACCAAGGTTTATGATATAGAAACGGCGTATAGCGTGTATTATGTAACAGGCAGGGTGCGTTCTGTAGGTTTTCACTCTCACGCTCCTCTGTCCTCACACAATCCGTACACCTCCACCGGCAGCGATGGTACGTCTGCTTACTAATCCTACTTACCGTATTTGATTGATTATAAGGCAAGGCTTTTTCCAGAGCAAATGCTCTGAAAAATACCCCTCTTCTTATAATCGGGGTCATCTTATAATCAGACCTCAAATACGTCTGACTATGAAACTAAGATCCAGATCCCCCGCAGCACTGCAGGAGGTGCGGTTAGCAGCGAGGGTTGTCTGCGTCCATCGCGCAGACCTTCCCCTGCTGTCAGAGATCAGAGTTCTCTCTGACAGTCAGAGGGTGTACGCGCGATGGACACAGGCAACCCCCGCTGCTAACCGCACCTCCTGCAGTGCTGCAGCGGAAGTTGTCTACGCGAATCGCGTAGACATCTACCTGCTGCCGGGACAACACACCGGGAATCAGAAGCACCAGTAAGTTTGGGGGGGGGTTAACTGGGGGGCATAAGGCATTTCTGTAGGCAGAGTGCTCTA